>JXSR01S050335.1:78639-107823 GCA_000969725.1 Ophiothrix spiculata
GAGCCTCACAATCCATAAAAATGGTTTTTATCATAACTTGAAAACTAATAAAGTAAACTAGATAAATGTATACATTTTTAGAAAGAGAATTTTACAAGGAATCCATATATAGCATCAACATTAAATTTTAAGAACTTGCTTTTTAGAAACTCGCCAAAAACGAGTTATTTTTCCAAAATTTTTTGAACAAGCCTAGAAAAAGTATTATTTGGCAAATATGGTTCAAAATCAGTAAAAATCACCTAAATCGATAGTTCCAGGGAATATTTTCTCAAATTTTTGATTAACTTCTTAGTTTTCACAAAAATGGTCAAAAAGTGCAAAAAAATGCCAACAAATTATGATTTTTTGAAAAAAAAAAAGAATTTTGGCCTATTCGGACCAAAATTTTCAAAACTAAGGGATCAAACAAAAATTCGAGAAAACTTTCCCTAGAACCATCGATATAGATGACTTATGCCTATTTTTTAACATTTTGGCCGAATAATATTTTTCCTAGGCTTGTTCAAATTTTTTTGGCAAAATAACTCGTTTTTGGTGAGTTACTAAAAAGCGAGTTCTTAAATCAAGAATCTTATGCTATAAATAGATTCCTTGTGAAATTCCCTTTCTAAAAATGTGTACTTTTATATAGTTTACTTCATTAGTTTTCAAGTTATGATCAAAATAATTTTTCAGAAATCGTGAGGCTCCGACCTCCCTTAAACATTCTAATGAATAATGAATTTGTGCGTTATTAATGGCGTACCACATCATAACATTTTCATGATAATTTTAATTTTTCAGGTAAATACCGAATGTTTCGAAAGGTTAGCTCCTCTTAAAGCGTCATATATCCAAAGCAGTTAATTATGTTGTAAAATAACGCATACAGTGTATGATGGATATATATTAAAGACAACTTTTTAATGTAAGTATTGTGTACATAGCTATACAATTTAATGTTAGAAAGTGATTAATTATAAAAACAACCCGAAAACACTATTTTCAACTTGAGTTGACTGAGTGTTTAGAATTAGATGTAAACATTAAATTTGAGGGAATTTTAGTATTGTAAAATTTATTCTTGGAGAAGAAATGGTAATCTGGTTGTAAATAATTAGTGGCCAGAGAGGTAGTTTATAAGAGATGGTGGTCATAATGCAATGATGTATAGTTTGTTCTTGGAGACTAATTGAACTAGTCATCAAGGTGTAGTATTGTAACCGTTCTTGAAAAAAAGTAACAACGTTCATGATATGTATAGTTATAATCATACCTTGCAATTATTAGAAATCACAATTATTTGACTAGTTTCCCTGTCCCATAAAAAACGCTTATGGATATGACTTAAGGTTTTTGGCTGGGTTTTCAAAACCTCCATCAGTAGTTTTACCATCAGTTATGGCTCAATTTTCATTTGGTGGCCCATTCTTGACCAGGGAAATGATAACTGTGGTTCTCTCAATAGAGGACAGTCAATACAATCAACACAGTAAAAGGATTGGTCTATTGTAGTCCCATGTTACTTTACAATAACCAGTGCAACACTGGTTGAAAAGGGGAAGTGATACAAACTGTCCGTTAACGTTTGAAGTCTACGAAATACATTGAAGCTTCAGAATCACCATCAAGTTTAAATACTGCTTCCCACCTAAACCTGAACTTACTTAGTTGAGATGTAAGGAATGTTATAATATTCATCATCATTGACAACCTGAACCTACGTTAAAGGCGCAATTCATGATCCACTTTACGATCCAAACCATTTTTTTGAGAAATTTGTGTGATTTTCTGATTACTGTCGGGGCCCCGACAGTAATTACAGAACAGCAGCCTATGGAGATTTTTAAAATACCGAAAAGCTCATAACTTGAAAACCAATAGTTGGAATAAAGTCAAATTTTCAGCATGCATTTATGTTGTACTCTTCTTCCTATTTAGCCAGAAACGCGGTGAGGTTATTGTCATCAGAATCATGAATTGCACTTTTAACACCCCATGCATGAATAAGTTACCGAGTTTGAAAATATATATCAACATACTGGCTAGCAGTCACCACTCTTTGATCACTAATAATATATAGCCATTTAATGCTAAAGGCACATTATTGGTGGCGCTATTTTAATAAATCAAGTTTCCAGGTTTTAAGAATCTATGACCCTTAGTTTTGACATTTGCCACATAGATAAGGTAATAGAAACCAGAACCAAATTGTATTCATGCTAAAATCACACAACAAATGTTTAATTTATGCAATATGCATATAATTAATTTCAATAAATGAATAGCGCCACCAATAATGTAACTTCAAAATATGGTCTAAAAATGATGTTTTTTGATATAAAATGAGCATTTTGTTAGATAAAATGTGAAATTAGATTATTGAAACAAATATTACAGTTCAACACCTAATTCCAGAACTAATTTGAACACTTTTAAGGACCTGCATTTATAGTAACAGTGCATTTTTGTCGAAAAATTAATAAATGAACCCGTCAAACAGTGGTGCAGTGATAGGATACCATGGATCAATAAAGGTAGTGACATTTGTTTTAACATTTCAAAACATTTGTGACCGTCCACCCCAAAACAGCAGTAAATGCCAGCTCTTGTCATTTTCACTTTTTCAATTATTTGCAAAGACAATGCTTTAAGGATTAAAATGACACATTCATGAACTTCACACGATTTCCAGCAGTCAAGTTATGGTCCGTCGAAGGTTGTCAGGGAGTAAAACGTATAACTGAGATAAACGCGTTCAAAAATCAGTAAGCCCTATATTTTCTGTTGATCGTCTTAAGAATGTGCAAATTTATTTCACATTTCCTATAATATTTTTTTATTGAAATGAAACTTTGCTGGTATTTTGTAGTAAGTACTAGAATTGTGAATCTGTCAAAAAAAATAATTTCGGCAAATTACGACCTTGACATGTATTTTCACCCGTAGCGAAAAATGAAAGTTTCTAGCATTTACTGCTCATACGGGCTTGACGGACACATTTTGTCTCGCGAAACAGTGGTATTTGCATTGGGGCGTGATTGTGTTCTCACGAAGTAATGGCTAAGAATAAAACTGAACATCATCTGTTGCAAAGTTGAATTTGGACCCGTAATGGTGACATATTGTAGCTAAATTCCCAAAATATTTCAACAGAATGGTAGTAGTAGTGGGGAGAAATGTAAATCACAGCAGTTACTAGATTAAGATTAATTTTACTTGACCAATATTTGAAAAATAACACATTTCTCATTGCTCCATTTTTCAGTTAAAAACATATCATTCTGCATCGATAACATAATATGAACCAATCAATTAAAATCAGAGTCATTTGCACTGAATATCATTTGAGAAATAATATCTATCATTTATTCGTAAAACTTCTTACAAGTAATGGATTTTGATACTTTCATGTGTAAATTGTGTATTATTTCTTAAGGACATTCAAGTTTTTCGTCTTTTTCTTACAAATAAAGTGTTAACTGTAGCCTAAAAACGCATATTGTTAAGAATTCAATTCCCTAATAAAGGACATTTTTGGAACGTTTTCTTTGCTATTAAGCATTTTCGCATGAACTAATATTTCATTATTATAATTCAAATTTAAAAAGTGTCCATCAAGTCTCTAAAATTCTAAAAATGGTTATGATCACTCAGATATGTGAAAAGTTTGTTTCCAAAAGGGAATAACTCCATAAATGTGAAATGGGAGAAAAACACACTTTTTTAATTACAGGCCCATTTGACATTTGTATTAATCTTAAAGGTGGTTAAATATTAGGACACATATTAGTGACTAAAATGCAAGCCATTTGAGAAATCTGAAAGATTTTGTTGAATTGCAATTTGTGTTTTATCATTCATTTCATCGTGGAGTTATTCCCTTTTGGAACTAAAATGGTAAATTATAGTGGAGTTAATGCCTTTTGGAACTAAAATCGGTCATTTTATGGCAAAACTTACACAGTAAAGTATACCAGAAAAAAACATTATCGAAACGAAAGTTTTTTTTGGAAAAAAGGGGTTCATTCCATGAAACCAGAGGGGTTATACTGCTCATTGGTACCAATAACTCAATGTTGACAAAAAGTGGAGTTATTCCCTTTTGGAACTGAGCTCTTCATTTGATAACTGTTTTTTATGAAAAGAGGAAAAGATTGCTTAACATTGAAAATATACTAGTTGATCTAGTTTTAATGACATTTTAGTATTATTTACAAATTATTTAGGAATTCTTAAAAAAAAAAGTTTTTTTTTCAAATTGGTCAAAAATCTCATTGAAGTCAAATTAGCTATGAAACATCAACGTTCTAACAATAAAGCATTTCTACATACGATTTACTGAAAACATTGTTATAAATCTTTGACCTACTTAACCACGACGATTTACGCCTGTCATCATATCACAAAGTTATTTGGATTTCATAAATATGTTGTTATTCATTTGAGTTATTATTGTTGTCACAAAGTCGTATTACCTTTCTTCAATTTCGTTTTTAATAGAAAAAGAGTTTGCAGTGTAAATGGTTAAAATCTCGGCTGGCTACATGATTTGCACTGGACAATTGTACTAGTACGCCATAGAACGACTTGACACTTACACAAACACGTTATTGCCTCGAGTGACAATTAGGATTCATTTGTCCCTAACACGGCTTTTATCGATAAGAGTTTGCCTGAATAAGTTAGATATTTGTGTTAAGAATACAAATATTAACCTTAATTTTATTAAACCAAGAATACCTGTTTTGATAATTTTACACAAAGATATACATCTTATGAATCTGAAAAATCAATGAAACCATTGAAATTAGTATCTAGCTTATAGCTGTTTTCCAAGATGTAAAATATGTTATGTAATAAATGACACCACAATGAACTTCATTAAATTTCCAGAAGTCAAGTAATGGGCCGTCTAACGTTGTCAGGGAGTAAAATGTATAACTAAGATAAACGCTTTCAAAGAGTAGTAACCCTATATTTCTGTTGATTGTCCTCAAAATATACCGATATATTTCATATTTCCAATCATTTTCTGGAGTTTTGAAGTAAGTACAAGGATTGTGAATCTGTCAAAAGTCAATTTCGGCAAATTACGGTAACCCAAATTACGACATTGGCATGTATTTGCACGTGTAGAGCAAAATGAAGTTTACTGCATTGACGGCTCGTTTGAGATTGACAAGTCACAATTTTGGAATAAAAACAGATCTGGATAATTCAGCTAGTGTATCATTTTGGAGAGCATTCAAAGAGCTCTATTGTTCTTGACCGGATATTAAACAACATATAATATAAATATAAACGGCCGTTTTTATTTATTATTTTATCATGTTAACATCGATTTTTGGAAGTCTTCATGTTGTGATACATGATCTTATCATGTTTACTTCAACTTGCATATTTCATGAAGTGATATTTTTACAATAAATATCTGAACATGTGAACATTATATGATAAATATGTATTCATGTTAAGATACATTTATCTCCCCAAGTGATGACACCTTAAACGCTCCGTAGATTCTTGATGAAATATTTTTAGTAAAAATTGTCCACTTGAAAATGCTTTGATATAAAGATAAATTGATATATTGCATAGAAAAAATGCATTGAGTGAAATACTTTCACACAATTCAACCAGTTACTTAATACAAAATTGAGCATCAAGTTTCCTTAAATAAAAAAGTATACTCCTGTCTTAGATCATTGAAGGTCCGATAAACATGTTTTCTTTAACTAAATCCAACAGATCAGGAAGAGATTGACATAAAATCTAGAACGTCGTGTGCTTATCGTCTGCGCAAATACAGACGAAGAATTCGATTTTAAACATGTAGTGCTTTGGTCGTTTAAGTATACTGTGCTTCGTTCTGCTATTGATTTAGGGATAACCGTGTGCAGTTCAGGAAACATCGGAGGTTTTCAATTTAAAATATTTAGACTAAGAAAACAGTTATTATTCAAGCATTGTCTGGATTTTTGAAACATAAAGCCTAGATGTATAAAAACGTGCTGTGTAAAATGTTTAATCCCAAATCGATGCACATATGTTTGATATTTAATACCATATGACTTATTATAATCAAAATATATTGAAATCACTGTAAATAACGCATAGATAAATGATTTCTGGGAAATAGTTATGAACTATATGGTGTAATGTTGTTCATATGTGATTTTTTGTCATGTTTTCGTAATCATTGACAACTGACCTCTCATTTTCTGATTTACATAAAAAAAATGATGGAGACGGTCATCTTGACCGTTGTATATTTTAATTGTCGTATTATATTGATAAGCATACATGTTGATTGTTTAATGTACGACACCTTTGAATAATAACGTTACAATTATTATGCTCTTACACAACATTTCTGCAGTCGTCATTGATTAACCCTCGTCTTCCATAATTAAATTTCACATTTTTTCTCAAAAAATGCTCGTTTTAGATCAAAATACATCATTTTTAGCCCATATTTTGAGATTTAATTGTTTTTGGCGCTATTCATATTTTGAAATTAAATATACGCATATTGAAAATGTCAAAACTAAGAGTAATAATGTCTTAAAACCCGGAAACTTGATTTATATTAAAAATGCTATAAATGGCTATATATTATTAGTGATCAAAGAGCGGTGCTTGGAAGACGAAAAGGGTAATGTAAGAATAACTGAATTTTAATTAAATGTTAATACGCCCCACTTGCTATCTAAGAACATCCTACGTCTTGTTATTCCAAAGAGTAGTAGACATTTGGGTGACAGATCACTCAGTACTTATGGGCCTAAAATGTGGAACAATCTCCCATTACAAATACGAACTGCTCCCACAGTTGCTACTTTCAAACGTAGCCTTAAGACTCATCTCTATAATTTATGTACTTAATTTATATACTGTTTTCTAATGTATCAGACAGTGATCACAATATGCATGTTTATATATGTAATTTCATAACCTCACCTTTCACCGATTGTAAGCTCTCGTGGTATCCATCGCCATGGGGGTAGGCTACCAGTATTTCGCCTGTGGTCAGTTTCTATCATGAATTCTATTTTTAATCACAAACTCACATTTGATCCATATGTAAGCTCTTAGGTTACCAAAGGGGTAGACTACCGGTTTTCCGCCTGTGGTCATTACTATTTTGTTCAGTAGTTGTATATTATTATAATTCACATTGTATGTATCATGTTGTAGTTTTAAGGTATTTATTGCAAAGCGCAATGAACAATCTGGAATTACGCTATATAAAAGCTGCTGTATGTATATAAGTATGTATGTATTACTAATATTTATTAACGTATAGCAACTGTAGTATGTCAATCTGTATATGAACGTTAGCTTGCGTGCGAAACATGAACTTTTTCATGCGGGTAAAAAAAGTGATTGTCGATCAAATTATACTTTATCGGTTAATATCTCATGCGGTTAAAACTTACTGAGACTGAAATTCGAGAAACAACACTCTGAAATCCGTGTTTATTTTGGTTTGTACGTGAATCTTGCGTATTGTTATCCAAATACAAATGATTGCAATCCTAATTCTTTCCCTCGCGGGGGTCAAGACTTGAAAAAAAAACCAAGCCTAGATCAGGATTTGAACCTGGGACCTCCTGATTGCCAGACGGACGCTCTACCACTGAGCTAACGAGACCCGATGGTATCGAAGAGTTAGATATTAAAGGAGGATAGTCCGATTGCCTCAACTTTTTTTCAAACTTTTTGAGCTTTTGGTACCAACATGTTGCTTATATTAATCTCATAAACAATGTGACATTTCACGGATGAATTACGTTTCGTTTTGGAGATATGAATTAAAATGTGTCTAATTATGGTAAATTTTACACAGTAATGTATAGGTGCTCTGAAATACAAAATTGTCCATAAAATCAAAACGTTTAGACCGATTGAGCTGAAATTTGATACTTGAATCTTTTGAGCGGTCATCTTTCATATAACATTAAAAACTTAATTTCTAAAAATCGGACCAAGCTCTTATAGGCTAGAGTTCAAATCCATGTTTATGTTCACTTCTCTTGCGAGAATCATATGCCAATTCCATAATAGAACTAAAAGTAATAATAATAAAAAAAAAAACCAGATGGCTTACTACATTTTGCGTCGGTATCTCTCCTAGTAAGAGTCAAGAAATCCCTGAAGCCAAAAAAGTTATACAAAACTCCTACAAAACCCTACAAATAGGGAGTGTTTGCAAAAACAAAACAAGAAAACAAAAAAAGCTATAAAAAATACAGAGCAATCGCCTAAACCCTTTAAAATAGTGTGACAAATTCAATACAAATATAAACTTTTGCCATGCATACTTTATATATGCTTTGGAAACGAATTCCTAATTCATTGCGAATACAAAGTAAAGTTCAGGGTTGGCGTTTAGCCTTTAGCATTTGACTTGGTTTAGATTGATTTCATCTTATTTAATAATTAGACTGTTACATCAAAGCAACTCAGGTAAATCATCATTTACCAATAATACAATGATTGCAATACAATTACAAATTGTTGCAATTATGATAAACTTTATATCTGAAATATTATCAATCAGAACGTTTAACAAAAACATAACACGTTCAAAAAAATGGTGTTTTGTTTTAAACCTGAAAAAAAATACAACTTTTAGGGGGTAAAATTTAGAGGAAAATTGGACGTTAATCCTTGTCTGGGGTATTTCTTCAAGGGAAGCTAAAATTTGTTTAGGGGATATTTTGTAAACGTATGTCCACGCATGTGTAATTCAATATATCTGAGTGTCCCCGGGGTTTAACATTCTGCTCTGATATTTTTTAATAATACGCGCGACAGTTTGCAATATTATTAGATGAATAACACAATACAGCAACCCAATATTCTTACTTTGTTTTAAATGATCGTCGCTATAAAAACTACTGATTTAATATCAGATTTAGTTATTTGTACTTAATTCAATGCAATAACACTTTGCAGTGTGTTCATGTCGCAAAAATATTTTTATGCAGCCTTTTACCATTTTCACGTTTTGAAATAGTTGTGAAGACCATGTTATAAGGATTGAAATGACACCTCAATTAACTTCATTTGATTTTCAGAAGTAAAGCAAAGCTTGTCAGGGAGTAAAATATACAACTGAGCTAAACACGTTGAAAGATCAGTAAGCCCTATATTTTTCTCTTGATTGTCTTCTAAATATACAGATATATTTCATATTTTATTGCGATCATTTTTTTTTAATTGAAACTTTACTGATGTTTTAAAGTTGTGAATCTGTCAAAAATACAAAAATAATATCGGTAAATTACGACCTTGACGTGTATTTCACCTGAAGCGCAAAATGATGTTAGCTGAATTCATAGCTCGTTTGAAATAATTTATAACGACGTTAAATATGATACAACAAAGTAAAAAAATGTAACATAAAACTCCACCATTTTCAATTTTTTCTGTTGTAATATACAGCGTGTATTTGTGACGTACGTCACTGGAAGAAAATCTCTAATTATTGCGTTTTAAAAGCTGCCTTTATCAAATACCCGACGGCAGTTAAAATAGCATTTTAGATGTCAAATTCGATTACAACCACATTGCGTATGGTTTTGCGGATGTTTAATATAATGCTATTTTGAATGTAGAAAATGTCGTTTAAATAAACATTATACTGACATTTCATAATATAGCCTTTTTGTTGTCATTCCTTATATATTAATTGTTTACAACATACATCTACCAGCATGATCAAATTAAATATTGGTTGAAATGTTTACCTGATTTTGGAAAAAAACAAATGTTATCGATTAACCTTGCATAAATTTTACAAAGAATAATTGAGAAATAATACTAGCTGATGTTTTCATTTTGATCTATACACTAATTTTTATTTCTTCTCCAGACAGCTTAAAACATATCAACGTATGATACAGATTTCCAAATCGAAATAGGTAGACTAATTTGCTTTCTTATAACGTCTTCGGGGGATTCACAGTGACTTTTGCCTTGTGGTTTACGCTTGTATGCTGGTCACTATCTTAATTTGATATCTCTAAGTAATAATGCGTAGGTTTGTCGGTGGACTAGCAATACCCGAAGGACATCTGTAGTGACATTTAATAAAATCCTAGTATTTTTTCTGCTTTTGATAATACTATTGCTAAAGAAAAGTAAATATTGAGTCTCAGAATAAAATTATCCAAAGGCAAACAAGTTAAAATCGTTTATAGCCGCAAAAATAGTCTCTGTCACTATATTGTAATTCAAACATACCGTAATTTACAAGAGTGTGTGGACATTGAGTTTTGTAATTACATAAAGCAAATAACTTAACATTGCAATGCAAAAGTTTCTACAATTTTCATATTTTTTAAATTTTCAGTTGAATGTTTTCTCATCCAGTAAGCTTAGATCAATACCTCTTGTTTCGCAGGATTTGAGTTTTAAATCTGTACTTGCTTTAAAATCAAAAGTAAATCCAAAAGATTAATTTAAAATATTCTAAGGTTATTTCTAACGAATCAGTAATAAAGCAGGGATTACATATTTAATCTTTTAAATTAGCCAACAACATCTATTGTATTGTATAATGTTAACGTGATTAGTTTTTATCATGCAGTAAGCTTAGATCGATAATTATACTCTTGTTTCACAGGGTTTGAATTTTATATCTGACTAGTTTTAAAATCAAAAGTAAATACATTTAGAGATTGATTTCAAAATTATCCTTACACCGAACTTAAAATAAAGAGGCCCTGAGAATTATCAGGTAACGTTCATCATTTATTACATCTTTTTTTTTTAATTAAAAAAGGTGACTCAAACAGAGTCTTTCACACTATACATTTGGCTAGGCAAAAAACAAACCAAAAAAAAAACCCACCCTTTTTTGAAAATGGAAGGAAAATAGGTTATTATACAGTAACATTCGATTAACTCTAAAAATGCTTTGGTAAGTTTCCTTTCCACAACACCATTAATCATCCCAATTAAAAGGCATTTATATTTGCCATATTTTTACTTTCGATATTTATAACCCGTCCAAGTTGGTTTGTTGAATAACATGAATTTTTACTCTTCAGCGTCTATGTTAAAAAAGGTAAAAACAAAAATAAAGATAACCACCGCATTCCGCATTTATGTTTTATGAATTGCAACATGAAACAAACTTTCCCTTAAACACACTGAATAGAATAATATATTTAGTATACCAATATTATACATCTATTCTGTTAATCTGTCATTACTTGTTTTTACTTAGTTTTGTTTGACAATGCACATTCAAAATGTCCATTTGTCGGTAGGTGATGAGAGATTTTTATCATTGAAACTAAAAAAAAAGTCAAATCTTCATAAAATAAACACAGCCCGACTTGATATGACTTAAGACGCAAGTTCCCATTATAAAACTTAATCTCTAAGAGATACACAGAGAAGTACAGCAATTTAATATTTACCAAGAGTACAAGTTGTAGTTTTATATATAAGAAAAAGACGTACGAAAATAACAACCGCCATTATACACGTTAAATAGTTATCATAAATTACCATAAATTATTGACTTTAAATATTTTAACAATTATCCCTCTAGAGATGTGGCTGTTCTTGCAACGAAAGTTAAAACATATTAGTGTATTAACAAAGGTTTTTTTTTTTTTTTTGTAGGCAGATGGATATTTTCTCATAATACAATAATGTCAATCTCCTTTATTCAATATAAATAATGTTCTAAATCAGTCTCCAGCTTTTATTTTATTTTTGACAATGTGTTTTTACTAATAATACAGGTTTGTTTTGCTAATTCAACAGCTAATGTAAGCAATGGCTCTGTTGAATTCAATAGTTTTGTTTATAATGTAAACACACCTTTTATAAGCATCCATATTTATATGATATAGCGCTGTGGTATTTCTTAGCAAGTATTTTAAATGGATAATAATACTTATCAAACCTTGATATAAAACGATATCATCGGAATATCAATCTAACAGCCTTGCCTAAAGAAGGATCCAACAAGAAGAGGTTTGAAAGACGTGTTTAAAGTAAACATTTTGTACCAGTGGCGGCGCCACTGTCGGAGAAGCAAGCGAAGGCAATCGCGCCCTAAAAGGACTCCCCCCCCCCCCAAAAAAAAAAAAAAAAAAAGACAGGATAAAAAAAGAAGGGGTAAAGAAAAACAAAAGAGAGGACCTAAACAATTGGTTGAAACTCTGGTGCCACGCCTGTTTGGTGCAACGGAAAGTTGGATTTCAAGATTCTATACTACTTTTGGTAAAATTATAAGGCTTTCCAATAAGTGTGTTTGATCCTACTTTAGCTTGGGCCTTGTTTAATTCTCGGTTAGGGTATTTGCCACATTTAGAAATCTTGCTCTATTTCATTTGTTGGCAGCATCATATCAACCAACAATAATTTATTCTTCTTTTATGCCACTTCAAAGTAGATAGAGTTGGGTAAATATTTCATGTTAGATCGTCGTCCTTCAATGACAAGAAAATCCTTACCTTTACATGTTATCACATTTAGCATGTTTAGTATCGTAAAGAATATGTATTCTACCCAAGACTGTTTGCAACTCCCTTTTCAGTCACAAATTAAGATGGGCCTTATATAAAGCAATGTTTGATCACTGATAAGACTACCTGCTATACTAAGATAAATAAGTTTGTTATAAGTTAAGTGGTTTGTTTCTTGCTGTTTCTTCTTTCTGGCAATTGTTTCAACTCAAAAGCGCTAAACCGGATCATGACCAAATTTGACCAGAATGTTGCTCATATGAATAGTTCTTGAGCTTTTGGGATGGTTTTCTGTTTCTGTTCTTCGTTCCCGTCGTATTTTTGGGTCCACACAATAAGCTCAAATGTTCAACTGTGGGAGCATGTTTTACCTTTAGTTTGGTTTCAGACGAATGTTATGGTATAAAATTGTTATGGTCACACCGTTTGTTTGGGTCCAAAACGCACGTGTGATTAACATAAATTATGACGTCACTACTTTCCCGGCGTATAGTCACCCCGTCGTCCCACCTTTTCTTTGGGGTCAAAGGTCAAAAGAAAGTTCAATAGGGGGTCAAATTTTCAACTTAAATTTTTCTTTCATCCCATGCAGGTAATTCCAAATGGTATGAAGACTTCAAATAACGACTGCAGAAGACGAGTAATTAGTATATTGTTTCTACCTACGCGTCCCTTTTTTGTACTATATAAATATGAGAAAAATAAAAAAAATTTTGATTGCCTAAACTTTGTTTCATTTATTATTAAATTTTCTAATTTTATTATTTCTAGATAAGGAAAAACGATGTTAACAGAAAATTTACTGGAAAATCTTATTATTTTCTTTATTTTTTGCTGCCAATGTTCCCAGTTTCTTGGAAAGTGTTCTGTAGCAAAGTCCTTTGGAGTTAGCCATCAAATTTACATAACAACATTATCGCCAGAGTTGAAAATTCTTTCTTATATTTGTTAGGGGTAAACACAAAATGAAATTCAGAAATAGAGAACATGAAATAGGGTTCGCTAGTCCGAAATTAAAAAGGGCATGTTAATCCTAAGGTTCACCAGTCTGAACATTAAAAACAGGTTCGCTTGTTCCGAAATGAAATTTCGCTATTCCAAAAATGAAATAAGGTTTACTGGTCCGAAAAATACCTCAATGTTTTCATTTCGAATTGATGAACCTCAGGACTTGATTTCGGTCTAGCATCGGAATTCGTCATTAAGGCTACAGTCCCTAAAAACGTCTCGCTCGGCTGAATGTCATGTTTAGCAAGTTTTTACCTACTTTCACCTATCAAAATATCACAATTTTTGGCGTACATATTGAATAGAGTCTTTAGTTTATACATGAAACTTTACTAGTGATTTCACGTCCATTATCAAGGTCAAAATGACGCCTAAATACTACTTTGAAAAAAACCCTTTTTCGCCGAAACCTCATAATTTCATGATGTTCGAACAATTAGACTGGTTTCAAATTTTGACAAATTGTAGGCTTGATACTTCTTATTGAATTACAAATGATATTTTATAAATGTGTTGTGTTGATTTTGAATGATAATGTAACAAACCCGCGTTGTTTTCCCCAAAAATCCGGACTTGAATTACGACTCTGAGTATGCCCTGTTTGAGCTGTGAAATGTCTGTTAAGTATCTACATTATCTACATTTTGTCTGATATACGCATTCGCATAATTTACTTAGAAATTGATCATTTCAGTGAGGCAAAAATTGCAATTTTTCTGTAATCAAAAGAAAAATACGACATTCTAATGTTTATGTTTTAGATTTTAGTTCACGATCTCAACGCTGCCTTTATAGCTTTAGCTCAGCGGTAGATCCCTCGCTTCGTAATGCATGACTAACCCCTGCTTTAATCCATGGTTCGAATCCCCGCAAAGGCAGTGGAAACTATTTATCTTTTCATGATTAAAAAATGGTTGGGATTCACATTTTCCTGAGCAAATGGATTCCCTTTACCCTTTATGTATGTAAACTATGGTAATATACAACTTGTGCAACAATTTGCATGAACACACAACACCTATATTCTTTATTTAAAATTGAAACAAATGTCCTTTCAAAGGTTTCCTTTAATGAAAGTAAAGACATATTAGTAGTCAAAAAACCTATAATAAAGGCAGTGTAGATATATTTGAAAAATGGAAATTACTAGTTAAGTAATATTTATGATTAATCAATCTGTTTTA
Organism: Ophiothrix spiculata; assembly: GCA_000969725.1. Lineage (NCBI taxonomy): Eukaryota > Metazoa > Echinodermata > Ophiuroidea > Amphilepidida > Ophiotrichidae > Ophiothrix > Ophiothrix spiculata. The sequence goes on from JXSR01S050335.1 coordinate 93,311, forward strand.
TTCAATACGGTATCAGTGATAACTTATAATCACTATTCAGTTTCTCTTCTATTTTTGGCAAAGTGTTTTTACTGATAATAAAGGTTTGTTTTATGTAAACGATGGCTTTGTTTATATTCAGGAGTTTTGTTTGTAATGTAAACAAACCTCTTTATCAACATCCATATTTTTATATACTGCATTTTTTTTGTATTTCCAGCACGTGTTCATAAAAAGATTGTACATACTGAATAATATAAAACCCAAGTGTAACATAATTGCATCTGACATGTGTAATAATCGTGTCTTTATTCTGTCATTTAAAAAAATTGATTTAAATACTGCTTTTCAATCTTCGTCGTTATCATTAAAACAAAATCAAACTAATGCAATAGGCTTATAAAAATGTTCAACATGGGGGCATAAAATTGGCGAAGCGAACGGAACGTTGCCCCCCCCCCCCCCCCCCGGTCGGGGTCTAGAGTCCCGCTAAAGACCCCGACGTGACTTCTGAACCACGGAGCAAGTAGAGTAAAGTTTCTTGCCCAAGGAAACAAGGAGACGAAAACCACCGAACCCGGGGCTCGAACCAACATCTTCTGTATTGCGAGACCCGTGCTCTACCAAAGAAGGATTGTTTATATCACCAAAAAAAACAACAATTTATTCTCCTTTTCTTTTCACAGATCTAACTAAAACACTGGTTTGCTGAAGGCGATTTGTAAAACTGGAAGAAGTTATATTTGTACATGCTTTAAAATCCTTCTGATTTGAATGATGTTTACTTTTACAGTGCTGTGCACTTTATCGTGCTTACTGAGAGTATAAGCAATAAACGAACTTGGTATGTAATTTCACAAAACTGTTGAGAGAGAAAATACACGAAATTAGCCCGTTTTTTTGATCATTTAATCAGCAGTGACAAACCTGAGCAGTTATTTTAACCTAATATTGACATATTGTATAGATTAAAGCACACGCAGGATTGCTATTTGCGAAGACGAAACAGGGTGAGCAGCAGCTGAAACGTTGATAATATTCAATAAGTCAGTTTTAACTAAAAGTTAAAAGGAATGCATGATGTAAAAACTTCTTCAGGCCTTGGATATAAAGGACCCACCTGTCCAATAAATCAAATTTGCTTTTCGTTATCTCAGTTTAACTATTATTATAGAATAATTGGCTTGGAATACAAAGAAAAAACTAAAAAAGAAGTTTATACTTTCATTTTGCGAATTTATAGCATTTTCTTCATATTATCATTAAAACGTCTATTGCTTTAATACTGATATAACAAAATAAGTTGTTCACAGTCCTATGTCTACTGCCTTTTCAATAAGGGGAGAAGACCTAAAATGCTTGGGACTTTAAGCATTTAGATTTTTGTTAAAGTGTAAGATATGGGAGCTTGTGTGATCTAGTGGAACCATAGGCGACAGAGGAGACATGTCACCCTTAATTTCACGAGGGGGGGATTGACCCCCTTAAAAATAAAAAAGAAAGAAAGACAAGGAAAGGAAATTTAATTTCCCCTTTATTTTGATGATTTAAATGTGAAAACCAAAAATATTTGCGCGCTTCGTGTGATTTTCAAATAAAAAGTTTGCTATTTTTGCGCAAATTTTAAAAATTTTAAACAATTTGTTGCAGGAAATTATCCGATTTAACAGATTTTACCGCCGTGAGCTACACGCGTATTACAAAATATTATAATTTTCAACCTACCATTTTTTATCCAAAAAAATTGATTAAAAAAGTTAGCCACCTCCCCTAAAATGTTAACCTTCCGCCGTCAATGAGTGGAACAGATCAGGACTTCGAATAAGTAGGTCGTGAGTTACGTGGCCAACGGGTTAGGCAATACATTTGAGCCTAATTGCTCCGTCCCAGCACTGAAGAATGCTTCGAACCCACGACGCTCAATGCCTGGTGACGCAGTATTTTTGCTTTTAACTTTGTACTTAAAGTTATCGTTAATAAAGGTCAAGTACAAACGAGACTGTCGCAAAAATTCAATAAAATCTTACCGTAAATAACAGCCTTTCTTTTTAGCGGAAATTTGAAAAACTCGAAGCTTTTTACTTTTCAATCAATGAAAACCATCTCCCTCGTGTGTGACTCCATACAGCTGTGGATTTTAATTGTTGTTTCCGTGCACTTTTGCGTTGTTTACTTTTTTGCTTTGTACTTTAGGTCTCTATTTACAAATGTCAAGGTCCGAAATAGTATTATATCACTGAAATCCAATAAAATATTCAAATACATAAAAATGTGTTTTTTAAGTTATTTTTCAATTAAATTATGTGGATTTATTGGTTTCACAGAATAAGATATGTTCATGTTACTCTCTGGCGTGAAACACTACCTTAGTCTTGAAATAAAAAGGTATACAAATTACCTCTTTAGCTAAAACATGTTTTACTAGATATTTTAAATCTCTCATTCTATTTAATCAGGAACTACTGAAATACTAGATCTTATTAAAATGTTAAGCTTGCTCACATTTGATTAAAGTTTTTTCTACAATCTATGATAAGATTTAAGATAAGCATGACTCAACTAACTTTTATATAAGTATTCTAATTTATTTTGCATGGCATTAAGGTACTTAAATGGATTGATGTCGAATTGACTTACTGATTAATCAGCACATACTAAAATGTAGGACAGTTCGGTCAAAAAATGTATTAAAGTGATCCGTACATTGGAAAAAAAACATAAGGAAACAACCGTAAAGTAGTTTAGATTTAAATGAAACGTATATGGCTCAGATGACTGGACGATTTTTACAAGAAGTTGATAATATTAAAAGGATCGGATTTAACAAGGTTTTATATCTTCATCATAAACAACTTGCGTGAGGAAGTGTTCTTGAAGGTGAATAACCGATGGGTTCAAACAACGTAAAGATGAATTTTTGTACTACAGACGCCCTTTATGAGACCACATTAATTTTGTGTTAACAAGGACTAAGAGTATGGGAAAAAGTACACTTAAGACTATAATGAATACTAATCAAGAGGTTTGAATCTCTCCAATTTTTTCTTTTTAAGAATTGAGCATTTTAACAGTTTTTAACGGTATGCAATGAAATTTGGTTTGAAAACCCACTCTAGTGATTTCCATTAAACAGACGTTGGTGACATCATACTAGACGTTGATTGAAGGAAATCATAACATCTATAGGCAAAATAAAAATTTATCGGACAAATTAAACACAAATCTAGAGTAAGGGTTGCACTTACAAATACCAAACAAATACTTTGTACTCTGGGTTTTCGTTTTCATTGTCTAACATATTTGTGTACGGCCTATAGGAAAGTTCACCGTATCTATCCCTATTATAACTATAGGATCAGATGACATTCACATCCCCAGGACACAACCGGAAGTAGTTCTATCATATAATCTAGTATCTTTATTTATAAAAAAATATTGAAAAGGTAGTATAGAATACCAAGGTAAATTCTGGAAAAATCAAGACATATTCCGGGTGAACAAAATGAAAAAATAAATAAATAAACACAAATGAAGCACACAACTTTTATAGGGTATAGGACTGGGGTAAAATGCCAAATATATAAAACAACAAAACAGGTAAGACCAAAGTTTCTCTTAGACGTAAACAAGAAACAACATAACGATGAAACTTCACAAAATGCAAAATGCGTCTCGCCAGTTATAGTAAATTTCAAAGTAAATTATGGGCGTTCTTAAGTAACGGTTTTGACCGAAAAATCGACAAATTTCACTTTCAGATGGCCACGGAACCTAGCATAAACATGTGTTGTTAATAATGGTGCTCAGTGGTGGGATAAAAACATGTAGGTGTTTAAAAATTGAATTATTTGCCAAAATACTGAAAAAAGTTCATGCAACGTTCGATAACGTTTGTGACTTCGCACGGAAATGGTTTTTGCTCCAAATGACATCAAAGTTAAAATTCTCTGACATGTTAGCAAATTTTTATTGCGCTTTTCACAGATGATGGGTAACATATTCACAAATATTTCATAAAAGTGGTAGAAAATTGTCAAGATTTCTTTTGATGCAATGTTTTGTGTGGTAACATTTGTGACATTTTGGTGTTACTTTTTCGTAACGTTTGTGACATGTTTTAATTAAAACATGTGCTCATTCATGCACGGATAGAAAAACTTTACAATTTCTAACTAGAAAATACTTGTCACGTACCAAGTTATAAACGTATGACTTAAGGCCATGTCACACATCACCGTATACCGTGCGAATAACGTACGAATAACGTACACTGGTTTGGTAATCGATTACATGTATTTCAATGACCAAACCAGTGAACGTTATTAGTTCGTTATTCGTACGTTTCGTGATGTGTGACAGAGCCCTAAAAAACCTGCATATATGGTCGAATAAAAAAAGTTGGAATGAGCCTAATACACAAGTTAGAATAAGAGGCTTAACCTTTAAGCGAAGGGTTCAGTTATATCTTCATATGGATTGATTCGCTATAATGGTGCAAATTTATCCTCTCGGTTTAAGACTTCGACGGACGGAGTAAGATTCAAAAAACAATTCGATCAAAAAAAACGTTAGTGATGATAAATATTGTTTTATTATTTTCCTAGAAACCAACGATTCGGATTACCTTTTAAAATTGTCTTTCATATTTCAACCAGCACGTATAAATCTTTTTCATTCCAAATACAGAGTTACTTTTCTAATTGCTTCCACGGACAATTTGTGTGGGTTAATTGCTATTCAATTTTGCAAGTAGGATTCTTCTATTCCTGTTTAAGAAAATTGTGAATAAAATTTGTTCAAAACCAGCACTTATATGTAAATTATACCTATACTTCCCTAGATACTATAATAGCTACTAATATTTCTAAATAATGCTGTTTAGTTTTTAACTATTAATCTTATTTGTTGAAAAAATCCATTTGTAGATTACCAAATGATAAATTAATTTGTAGATTTGTAGTGTTACCGCAATATTTTTAATATTGATAGTGTTGCTGATATTTATAACACATTAATTGCATATTTTCTAACTTTAAAATATATACATTAATTTGAGTTGCACGAGCTACATGTTAATATGATAATTCCTCATCGTATTTCATTTTGGGAAGTATATATTTTTACTGTCTTTTTCTGATGGTAAGATAAGACATTGTTTTGTTGTCCTTTTAATAAATGTTAAAAAGTTTCTATATAAAATTGACAAAGTGCTTTTATTTCTGCACTGTCCCTTAAGCCTGACTCGCACTATAACGATGACCAACGTATGGTGACAACTGTAAATAAAATCAAATTCTATTGACTTCAACATTCGCCACCCTATTTCATCCTCCGGAAGCCAACGTCGGTGCAATTTCGTTCCTTGCGGTTTTGGATGGTCGTTGACCTTAAACTGAATAATGACCACAAAAGAAATTATAATTTGAAGCTTAAGGTGCGTTTACACTGTGACGAATTGGGGGAAACGACAAGCAACATAGACCTGCGTATTGAAGTTTTGAATTTTACGCCCACCATTCTTGGTTAAAGTCAATTAACGCTCACACATGCTGCTAGCCACACACACTATCGTTACTATCAGTCGTTTTCAGTTAAAACTTTCTAGTTGCAAATACCTTACCCTCCGTCGAAACAAGTCGTCACAGTGTAAACGCTCCATTTGCGTTTGCCGTTCTCTATCTATGTTCGTCACATTGAGAGCCAGCTTTTAGCTTCTTCAACAATCATGCGAAACTTAGAAAAATAATTGTATTAGTGATTACTACATTGCTCTACGAACAATACAATTATCATCCCATACTTGTTTTTCTGATGCCAGCAGAAAATCATGAACATCTTTGTATTTTCTGAACAAGCGTTGCTATCATATTTGATGTGAAAAAAACAAATAGGTATTGTATTTATCTAGATGCGCGACAAACTGTGTACTATACAGAGACAGTTACCATCTCATACATAAATTACCATTTAAAATTTCATATTGTTAAAGCTTGTATCGGGAAATCACACCGTAATGTAAACCTATATATTGTCTCTTATAACGCTGGATGAGCAATATCTAGTGAAAAGAGACACCTTAACTCATTTCAATCAATTTTCTTTATGACCTGAGGCTATTTTGGTATATAATTTTGAAATAGGGCAGCTAATAGTATTTACTTGTGTCGCTGATACAATACATTTCCATGAAGGCGAGGAAAGTTTTTAATTATTAAATTTTGAATAAATTGAACTTTTCTTTATTTTGTTTATACATTTAGATGAGCATGTAAATATAGGTTCAATTTTGTTTTGTTTGAAAGATAGACAAATAGGTCCGTATGCACAAAAAAGGTTAAAGAGTTAGAGCTGGTTAAAATAAAATTTTTGTTTCACGACTAAATATACTTTCCTCAATCAATATTTCCACATGTTTTTTATAAGGTTTTTGATTGAATCAAATTAATTGATCATAGTTTTTAAACACTTTTTGTTTTTGTTTTTTATGAAACTTGGATACAATGGTCTTTGATTAGAAATGCATGCGAACCCTATGAGAAGGGTCAAAATGAAGGTTTTTTTTAGTCTTCTTTAACTATTGCAATTCAATGAAAAACAAGCAAAAAGAGATGGAAAATTGAACTGTTCAACCTGTTTTAATTGTATTTTCGCAGATGTTTGGTTCCATGATATAATCATGTCATAATGTTTAAAATTATGACAGTTGTTGATTGCCTGTTTGCAATGTAGCCTATTCGGGAAAATATTACAGGATAAATAGGTACAATTTCCGAAAATGCAAACGTTATTCATCAGCAGGTCTTTGTCAAACAAGTTACAAAATTATTTCATCTATAAAAATAAAAGTTAGATATGTTACAAGACAGTTTTTTATGGTAAATAAGTATATTGAATTTACAATTGAACAGAATGTTTTGATTGTAAATTCACAGAGGTACGGGTGATAGTAGACAGCGTATTGATGATATTGTATTTTATATTCTGTTAATGTTATTATTGAATGTTTCTTTGAGAACAAATATTGAATGTTCTTATTATTTTAGTAATAAAACCCCCTTATTTTCCATGAGTGATCTTGATACTATAGTATTCCTCTGTATTATATTATAAAGTCTTTTTAAAAAGATCATCTCGGGATAGCTTACATACATACATACATACACAGGGCATTTAGTAAAGCGCCATTTCTTTTAGACCACGGCGCTATATTACATAAACATCAGGAAATACAAAGAACAATAAATATGATATATACAGAACAATAAATGAACTACATTGGAAATAAATGTGTTTTCAGGCCCTTTTTAAAAGCAAAAGATGTGGGTGCAGTGCGGATGGGTAATGGTAAATTGTTCCAAAGCTGTGGACAAGCCAGCGAAAAACTTTTGTTTGTGACAGATTGGAGATTGTTTCTTGCGTAACCCGGTACAGAGAGGCGTGTGAGGTCACCTGCAGAACGAAGTCCTTTTCTAGATGGCATGTAGAATTGAAAACAAGAAGCAAGATATGTAGGTGCAGATCCATTTAGACATTTGAACACGTAACTTAAAAGTTTGAAATATATTCGTTCTTTAACAGGAAGCCAATGAAGTCTGTTGAGGTATGGTGTTGCATGATCGCGTTTGGAAGCACAGAAAATGATTTTGGCAGCCCAGTTTTGAAGTCTTTGCAGCCTATTTATATGAGATGTGTTTATACCAAGTAAAAGTGCATTTCCATAGTCCAGCCGTGAAAGAACAAGTGATCTAACTATATCGTTACATGTATTGAAATCCATAAATCGACGAATGCGGGTAATGTTTCTCAAATGAAAAGTGAGGCTGCGAGATAATGAGGTAACCTGGGTTGACATTGACATCACATCATCAAACATGATGCCAAGGTTACGGATGTCTTTAGATGGCATAATAACATCATCACCAACCCGCAGCGAAGTCCCATGCATGAAATGTTTGAAATAAGGCGAGGTGGCAATGAAGAACTCTGTTTTGTCATTGTTCAGTTTCAGCAAATTTTCAGTCATAGTGTAGTTAAAGCTAACTGAATAGATGCAGAATCCGAGGGAACAAAACTAGTGTAAATCTGAATGTCATCAGCATATATATGAAACAGTAATTTGTATTTCGAGATAATTCGGCCAATAGGAATAGTGTATATGGTGAACGACTTTGGGCCAACAATGGACCCCTGCGGAAGTCCATAGTCCATTTGGTGTATCTCTGAGAATGATCCGTCAATTAAAACCCGAGTAGATCTGTGCACCCCATAAGACAAGCACACACATATCAATGTGAGTCTATCTACTCTGCCGAGTAGATAGCTGAAAATGTATTTAATTACTAGTTCTTATTTTTAAAGGTAACATGTCCCTCTGACAATATTCCTTATCAGTAAATACATGTAAATGGAATTAGATTAAAAAAGATTAAATACGGTAATCGAAAAGCCGTTGTTTTTACGTTTACAAATTAGGCTGAGAAATGTCCTAATTTCATTATTCTGACAACGCATCATATTATTACATAACAACTTCAGATATCTTCACCGTAATTTGGAATTTTAATCTTCAAGTTATTATTAACAACGTACCCATGAGAAAACCTGCATTTCCCCTATTTACCAAGCTTTTAGTTTTTCCTGATATAAGTCGACATCGCTTTTAGCGAATACAGGCTTTTTGTAAAACATTTTATAGGATTATTTAAACTCAGAGGGTAAATTCATCTTTCTTAAAGTAGAATATTCTAAGAATGTTCTTAAATCATTTAAATTTGATAAGAAAGATTAATGAATGGTTGAATCGGTATATTACCGACTAAGAATGGGACCAATCGCCAGCTAAGATTACTGCAATTTCTTTTTCAAAGATAACTTAATTGTTCCTTTCATGTAAAAATCCTAGTGTGCTTAATATAAGCGCGTTTCTACAAACAATTTGTTTTTCTATAAGGTGTTGCTGCGTTGTTTTTTTTCCTTGTAACTTCAATTCAGTATTTCAAATTAATCTTTTAGAGGTTTTCTTTAGAACAGACACTGTGGTGGTAAATTGTTAGAATCTTAGTAGCAGATCTAGAGCGACTCTATATATGATTTGCACTGGACAAGTGTGAGTACGCCATAGCACGACTTGACACTTACACACTGACACGTGGTTAAGTTCTTAATTGCCGTAAGGGACATGTTATGTGATTTATTGCTGTTAAATTCTCCTATTTAGATTCTGTAATCCCGATCGCGGCTATCAACAATACGACATCGCACTAAGCAAGTTCTGTAACAATACAATCCATACAGTTTATTTTCACAAGACTCAAAATAAGCTGTTATGATAGATTTTTCATAAAGAAACATGTTCTTCTTATATTGCTTCTCAACTATGAATTGTAAGAATATATTTAATTTTAAGATTATCTTTTGTAATGATAAAAAGTAATCAAGATGCAGGCAGTATTTTACGATTTGATAGAATTGCACAGTTATTGAAAAAACGTTGTAACTGAACGCGACAACTTATGCACGTGATTCACTGATACAATGGTGTTAGGGTCAAAATTAAACTGTAAATGCGTAAAGAGAATTGTCGGCTTCAGGTGAATAACCGATGGTCTCAAACCAAGTAACAATTTGCACTTAAGATTCTATGATTAGACATCGTTTTTATTTACAGAGACAAAGAGGAAGGAAAGTACAGACAAGACTTTCAGGAAGCTTTTATGAGATTTTGGCCCGAAATTATGCTCCTGGAGCAGCTGCTCAGGGAGCAGTATCTAATACATGCTCTGGGAGCATGTTAAAATATTGTCTTGCCAAATGGCATTGATGAAGAAGCAAGTAACAAGCAAGCTGTTCCAGGAGCATAATTTCGGGCCAAAATCTCACAAAAGCTTTCATGAATGATAAACGGAACATTTGTCTCTGCCAACTCACTTTCTCGTTTTCTAAGAACTGCGAGTCGGGTGCAGAATTGTGTTTTTGGCCCTTTTTTTTAATCTAATTGAATTGTAATAGACATAATAATACTTCCTTAATAGTAGTCTAACCATGGATAAGATTATTTTTGAGTGATATTGTAATCTCACTTTTGTCATCGGTTTATATTGTAAAATACATTGATTATCCTGACATTGAAGTCGAGGCAGTATTTTTTTTGAATAGTTGAAATCATTTAACGTTGACAAAATACATAATAAAAATGGTGTGTAATAAAAAAGCGAAATGGTACTCTGGTAAAATATAGGCTCTACTGTCATACCCAAGGCTGACAAATGTATTTAATTAAACATTTTAAAGCTTATTTTTTATTTCTTACCCTAGTTTTATCAGTATCAGGATTCTGATAATGTAGAATTTTAAATATTATTATTTAATATAACCAATAGATCGTTTCGTTAATAATAAGGATGAACAATGTTCTTATTTTACCATTCTGACAGCACATATTATTATTACAATTTGGGCATTTAAAATATACAATGTAATATAGAACTTTAATCTTCACATGTATATATGATTAGCAACGTTGTCAAGGGACTACTAGCGATTAATATTTTATTCATGTTGGTTTTAATGATAGAAGTCGACCTAATACATATATAAATTCTACTTCTTCATTATTTTCTTTTGACTTAAACATTCCAATGAATAATTGATTCGTGCGATACTATTGGCGTACAACATCATAATATTTTCATGATAATTTTAATTTTCAGGTAAATACCGAATGTTTCGAAAGGTAAGCTCCTTTTAAAATGTCATATATCCAAAGCAGTTAATTATGTTGTAAAATGACGCATACAGTGTATGATAGATATTAAATAGATTTTAAAGAAAATTCTTTTATGTAAGTTTTGTGTACATTGCTATGTTAGAAAGTGATTAATTATAAAAACAACCCGAAAACACTATTTTCAACTTGAGTTGACTGAGTGTTTAGAATTAGATGTAAACATTAAATTTGAGGGAATTTTAGTATTAGTAAAATGTATTCTTGGAAAAGAAATGGTAATCTGGTTTATTGAAATAGTCATCAAGGTGTAGTATTGTATCCGTTATTGAAAAAAGTAGCAACATGTGTTCATGATATAAATAGTTATATATAATCATACCTTGCGATTAATAGAAATCACAATTATTTGACTAGTTTCCCAGTCGCATTAAAACGCACACGAATATGACTTAGGTTTTTAGGTTATTGTAAGTTCATCCTTTGCAGTCATTTTAGCAAAACCAATTGCAGGTAACATCTTTATGGGGTCAGAGTGTCCCGTCAAAGTAGGGAGGCAAGGGGGTGTATGTGGACCTTAAAACTTTCAAAACCTCCATCAGTAGTTTTATTATCAGTTATGGCTCAATTTTCATTTGGTGACCGATTCTTGACCAGGGAAATGATAACTGTGGTTCTCTCAAAAGAGGGCAGTCAATACAATCAACACAGTTAATTGATTGGTCTATTGTAGTTCCATGTTACTTTACAATAAACAGTGCAACACTGGTTGAAAAGGGGAAGTGATAAAAACTGTCCGTTAACGTTTGAAGTCTACTAAATACAGTGAAGCTTCAAAAACACCATCAAGTTTAAATACTGCTTCTCATCTAAACCTGGACTTGCTTAGTTGAGATGTCATAATATCAAACCTTGCTTGATGTGAAGAAAGGTCCACATAATTTTTTTTTATGTGAAGGTGTGTTTTTAAACAAGAAAACAATACTTAAATATCCTTTTTTTCGGAGACTTCACACATTATTTTGTTAACAGTAATATACATTGTAAGAAAACAAATCTCTGCTGTTTATCTTGACATACTGGTAGAATACAGATAACCATTTTTTTGCAAATCATTGAAAACCTGAACCTACGTTAAAGGGGCAATTCATGATCCACTTTACCATCCCCAAACCATTTTTTTGAAAAGTGAGATATTTGTGTGATTTTCTGATTACTGTCGGGGCCCCGACAGTAATTACAGCACAGCAGCATATGGAGATTTTTAAAATACCGAAAAGCTCATAACATGAAAACGAATGGTTGGAATAAAGTCAAATTTTCAGCATGCATTTATGTTGTACTCTTCTTCCTATTTAGCCAGAAAAGAGGTGAGGTTATTGTCATCAGAATCATGAATTGCACTTTTAACACCCCATGCATGAATAAGTTACCGAGTTTGAAAATATATATCAACATACTGGCTAGCAGTGATCGGATACCATGGATCAATAAAAGTAGTGACACTTATTTTAACATTTCAAAACATTTGTGGCCGTCCATCCCAAAACAGCAGTAAATGCTAGCTCTTGTCATTTTCACTTTTTAATTACTTGCAAAGGTCATGCTTTAAGGATTAAAATGACACATTAATAATCTTCACACGATTTCAAGCAGTCAAGTTATGGTCCGTCGAAGGTTGTCAGGGAGTGAAACGTATAATGGAGATAAACGCGTCCAAAGATCAGTAAGCCTTATATTTTTTGTTGATTGTCTTAAGAATGTGCAAATTTAATTCACATTTCCTATAATATTTTTTTTCTTGAAATGAAACTTTGCTGGTACTTGTAGTAAGTACTAGGATTGTGAATCTGTCAAACAAATTAATTTCAGCAAATTACGACCTTGACATGTATTTCCACCCGTAGCGCAAAATGAAGTTTCTGGCATTTAGTGTTCTCACGAAGTAATGGCTAAGAATAAAACTGTACATCATCTGTTGCAAAGTTGGATTTGGACCCGTAATGGTGACATATTGTAACTAAATTCCCAAACTATTTCAACAGAATTTACTAGTAGTGGGGGGAAATGTAAATCACAGCAGTTACTAGATTAAGATTAATTTTACTTGACCAATATTTGAAAAATAACACATTTCTCATTGCTCCATTTTTGAGTTAAAAACATATCATTCTGCATTGATAACACAATATGAACCAATCAATTAAAATCCGAGTCATTTGCACTGAATTTCATTTGAGAAATAATATCTATCACTTATTTGGAAAACTTCTTACAAGTAATGAATTTTGATACTTTCATGTGTTAATGTTGTATTATTTCTTAAGGAAATTCAATATGTTTGTCTTTTTCTTACAAATAAAGTGTTAACTGTAGCCTAAAAACGCATATTGTTAAGAATTCAATTCCCTAATAAAGGACGTTTTTTTGGAACGTTTTCTTTGCATTTTCGCATGATCTAATATTTCATTATTATAATTCAAATTTAAAAAGTGTCCATCAAGTCTCTAAAATTCTAAAAATGGTTATGTTCACTCAGATATTTGATAACTGTTTTTTATGAAAATAGGAAAAGATTGTTTAACATTGAAAATATACTAGTTGATCTAGTTTTAATGACAGTTTAGTATTATTTACAAATTATTTAGGAATTTTTTTTTTTCAAATTGGTCAAAAATCTCATTGAAGTCGAATAAGCTATGAAACATCAACGTTCTATCAATAAAGCATTTCTTCATACGATATACTGAAAACATTCACTGTTTTGAAATCTTTGACCTACTTAACCACGACAATTTACGTCATCATATCACAAAGTTATTTGGATTTCATAAATATGTTGTTATTCATTTGAGTTATTATTGTTGTCACAAAGTCGTATTACCTTTCTTCAATTTCGTTTTTAATAGAAAAAAGAGTTTGCAGTGTAAATTGTTAAAATCTCGGCTGGCTACATGATTTGCACCGGACAATTGTACTAGTACGCCATAGAACGACTTGACACTTACACAAACACGTTATTGCCTCGAGTGACAATTAGGATTCATTTGTCCCTAACACGGCTTTTATCGATAAGAGTTTGCCTGAATAAGTTAGATATTTGTGTTAAGAATACAAATATTAACCTTAATTTTATTCAACCAAGAATACCTGTTTTGATAATTTTACACAAAGATATACATCTTATGAATCTGAAAAATCAATGGAACCATTGAAATTAGTATCTAGCTTATAACTGTTTTCCAAGATGTTAAATAATTATGTTATGTAATAAATGACACCACAATGAACCACTTCATTCAATTTCCAGAAGTCAAGTAATGGGCCGTCAAACGTTGCCAGGGAGTAAAATGTATAACTAAGATAAACGCTTTCAAAGAGTAGTAACCCTTTATTTCTGTTGATTGTCCTCAAAATATACAGATTTATTTCATATTTTCAATCATTTTCTTGAAATGAAACTTTGCTGCAGTTTTGAAGTAAGTACAAGGATTGTGAATCTGTCAAAAGTCAATTTCGGCAAATTACGGTAACCCAAATTACGACATTGGCATGTATTAGCACGTGTAGCGCAAAATGAAGTTTACTGCATTTACGGCTCGTTTGAGATTGACAAGTCACAATTTTGGAATAAAAACAGATCTTGATAATTCAGCTAGTGTATCATTTTGGAGAGCATTCAAAGAGCTCTATTGTTCTTAACCGAATATTAAACAACATATGTGACCTTCCAGCCCGTATGAGCAGTAAATGCCAGAAACTTCATTTTGCGCTACAGGTGAAAATACATGTCAAGCTCATAATTTGCCGA
>JXSR01S050335.1:153914-173938 GCA_000969725.1 Ophiothrix spiculata
TAAGAAACAAGTTTAATATAGTATTTCTCTATAAAATCACACATTAAAATGTTGAAAAAAAATGTTAATGACAATAATAACTTTGCACCATCTTTTAATTCGGTCATTGTTTAAAATCGTCGGTGTTTGTTTGGTGCCTCGGTACTTTTCTTCGGGAGCTATGCTCCCTCAGAAAAGTACCTCGGCCCAAAACAAACACCTCCGATTTTAAACAATGACCTCAAAACAGATGGTGCGCAGATTCTATTGTCTAATTCAACCTCTACGCAAACAACTGCGCGGTCATTATCAGGTAACAATGACTTCTTATAATGACCTGCGTATGTGATATCATTAGGTGCTTAATGCGTTTTCATATAAAACGCCAATCGAGCGCGCGCATACACCCCACACATGCGCGTTTATCACAATACGCGATTATCGTCATGCCTAGACTGATTGAGATTATCTTATAGGTAGGGGGCCTTTAAATAGATTTTTAAGTAAGAAATAAGTTTAATAAAGTATTTGTTCATAAAATTATACATTAAGGTATTACAAATGTCAAAAGAGCGGTTATTAATAACAATGATAACTTTGTACCATCTAAACACCTCACAAAAGATAAGTGAACACTTAGTCTGACCCTCATAAACCCAAGTAAGAGCCCCAAAAATCCAACGATATTGACATATATGAAAAACATGGAATCTCAGCTAAATATTGACCCCAAATTTGACATCAAAAACCATTTCCATCATTTTACACTAGCCGTTTGAAAAATCTACCTCAATTTTCATTTCTCACATTTTGGGTATACCCGCAGTGTAATAGAGCATCACCGCAATGCCTAGTGGAATCGATAGATGATCAGTGTTTTTCATATTGCGTAGAGTACAGAGCTGCTGTGCCAACTGTTTTACCAACATAGACACATGTAATTATACTTTTTGATAAAATTGGTTTGACTTTATTTTCTTTTTATTGATTTATTGAGATGATAAGAAAGAAAGTTTTGACTTATTGTGTATGATTTAAGAACATCAAGGTAGGGCTCTATTGCGTATAATCATAGCCACTCGACAAAAAAGAATACAATCTTAATAATTTTGTTTCATTTAGTTTTGTTACCTACATCATTTTTATTATTGGTTATCGTATATCATATAAATCATTTTAATATCGTAATGCTTAAAATTAAAAGCTGTTTTAATCTTTTAAGGTGGCAAAGATATCGGATTCGTACAAATAGCTTGTTCAAGGGGCGGTTTTGTGGCATTTGTAGTACCAGATTGTAAATACATCAAACTACAAGAACAGAAAAGTAGGAAACAGCATTAACATTCCTTATTTTCTTTCAAAGAGATGAGCATTATAAAAATATCATTTTTCATAATTGGACGTATGCGTGGTATTGTATTTCATCTTATCATATATCTGACTTCATGTTGGCCTTGTCTCGTTCTTTGACATGACAAATCAAACCACTGGATGGATAGGTTTACTTCATTTAATTAACCCCTATGGGATCATTATTGTGTATAACAAACCACATTAATATAATTGAATCGAGACTGAAAAAAAAGAGATGTCGAATGAGAGCTAATGAGTTTGCTACAAATTTGCAATTAACAAATTTAGAATTTAATTGACTTTTCAAATTGTGTGTATTTAGTGTTTTTTTTAGCAGCATGCATATGGATCATTACTTCAAATTCCCTATCTGAGCTCCCAGCTTGATGACACACATTTTGTTTAGCTTTTATTTCAATGTGTTGCATACAAAGGTGTGATATAATTGATTTAATCAGCCGATTTGTCGATTGCATCATATACAGAAACATTATAAAGAATGAGTGAATATCTTATTCTATTTAATGTTAAAAGTACTCTTTTTGCTGATCCCTATTGACCTTTATTGATAAAAACAAGGTTTTTCCCCGCTGCATAAAAATGCAAAAGCAAACGACCCTAGGCATTTGGATAATCTCTTTTACATCCTTTGCAGTAATAATATAAGTAGGTAGGTACCACCTTAGGTGGGGTTATGGTAGGCCGTCAAAGTTCCGGTGTAGGGGGGGGGGATGAGGCCCGGAACATTTTAAGTCGCCATTTTAGAAAAAAATACAAGCATGCTATGAAGCTAAAACTTTCGGGCATGTTAGAATTGTCATTTCCCTGCTTTATTAGCAAAACATTTGATGAAAATCTGTTGTTTAGAACTTTTATAGCAAAATTTTGAATTTGTGGCCGTTTTTGCCAAAATCACTATTTTTTCGATTGGGACAGACTTTATGAAGTCATAATTACGTAAAGCCTGGGCCGATTTTTGTGATCTTGGTATTGTTGGATAGGGAAAGACCATACCTATTAATTGATAGCAAAACCAAATTCATAGGGGGTTACGTTCTAAAACTTAAGTGCGGTTCAAACAACCCCCATGGGTAGACGAGTTGCAAAAATGAAAGCCTGGGTAGACGAGTAGTACTTGCTAACAATTAAATGCAAAATCGTGCTGATTAAAACTCGTTTGTCAATTATACGTATTTGCATTTATCAATGTCGGCAACAGTTTCACACCCGATCCTGGGGCGCATCCTCAAGCCGATTGGTTACTTTCCGGCAATTGGTAGATGACCCATGATGACCGGATCGGTAAGCTCTCAAAATATTGGGGACCAAAAATATTTCGGGTCACGGATCACTGACCAATTGCCGGAACACAACCATTTGGCTCGGGGATGCGCCCAGGATCGGGTGTGAAACTGTTGCCGTTTCCAACAAGTAAGTTCAAAATCAAGTAGAACAGTTTAAACTGTATTTCATATATACGTATTTGCATTGTTCTTGTTTGATTTTTTGACCGTTTTAAAATTAGGTCACATGTGTTTAGCGGTTTTCGGGGGCTCTTTTACTTCAAAAAGCATATGGGTGATTCCAAAGTAACGTTTGTGACCGAAAAAATGAAAATTTCACCTTTAAATGGCCACAGAACCTAGCATACACATTATATCAACGAGTTTGTTGTTGATTGATAATGGTGCTCACTGGTGGGATCAAGACATGCAGGTGTTTAAAGATTAAAATAATTGCCAAAAGACTGAATAAAGTTCATGTAACGTTCGGTAACGTTTGTGACCGCGCACGGAAATGTTTTTTTGCTGCAAATGACTTCAAAGTAAAATTTCTCTGACATGTTAGCGAATTTTTTATTGCGCTTTTCACAGATGATTGTAAACATATTTACAAATAGTTCATAAATGTGGTAGGAAATTCTATTGTCAAGATTTCTTTTAATGCAATGTTTTGTTTGGTAACGTCTGGTAACGTTTGTGACATTTTGGTGTAACTTTTTGGTAACGTTTGTGACATTTTTGAAAGAAAACATGTGCTCATTCATGCACGGGTAGAAAAAAATTCAAAATTTCTGATTAGAAAATACTTTTCACATACCGAGTAACAAACGTATGACTGAAAAAACTGCTCATATGGTCGAATAAAAAAGCTGATTTTTTGCTTGAAATCAAAAAAGGTTTAGTTTTCACTGGAGTGAGCCATATGGAAGAATTTAGTGAAATTTAGATATTTGCTTAACTTCGATATATATTTTTAATGTTATCTCAGGGGTTTCAAATGTTTTAGAAGTCGCACTTACAAGACAATTATCGATTTGTTTAATAAATTCGTTTAAAAAAATCATCGTAAAAGGTAGGCATCCCGATCTGGTGAAACATTTAACATACTCTTTTTCCATATTTGAATGAAGGGTCATCACCTATATAAAGCAATCGCAAAGTTTCATTCTCATATCTTGAGCCAAATTAATGCTACAGGCAAATATGCGTCTGAGAGTGACTCATAGAAACGTATTGGATATTTATTTTTGTTAACAAAATATTCAATTAATTCAGCACTTTAATGTTTAGGTATACTGTTGCATTGCTTTGCACGCCGTAATATGTGGTACATGTCCATATATTTTCTAATATCGACTTCAAATTTATCTTATATTTTACTTTTTCAATACTATTACATTGCCGGTGTCGAAAAAATCATATCTCAAAAATAATGTTCTATGTTAAATTAATAGAACATTTGAAAAACCCCATTCTTTTACTAGAAATTAACAAATTGAGTAAAATGTGCCATGACAAAATTATGTACAGCCAATAACCCTCAAATCCCGATCCAAAACCTTAAATCTCCTTACCTCCACACCATCGCACCCCCCCCCTTCTTCCAAACATCTTATAACACCACGCAGCAAGCAAGTCATTCCCTGTATTATTATCAGTACATTGCATTAAACAAAATATAGACCTACACTAAAACATCTTTAACGTTCAGATCAGATTTGATCAAATCAAATGCAATTTGAACTTGAGTCAAAGAGACACCGATAGGGCTTAAACAACTCTAACTTTATCATGTTGAGCACAAACATGAACTTGTATAAATGAGACTACCCCCTGATCATTTTTAAACACGTCATACAATTAACCTTTAATTTAAGGCCTAACTATTTCTAACTTGATCGCTTTCAATAAAACCCATCAACTGAAATCACTAAGACACCCCCATCAGATCTAACCACAGCACATTTTAACAAAACGTTTAGTTTAAAGAATCTAAGGAGAACTATTTCTAAATTGATCACTTTGAATACAAACGTCAACTTTAAACAGTAAGACAGACCCCCCCCCCCGCTAACAAATTTACCACGGCATATTTTAACAAAACATTTAAAGAATCTAAGGCGTAACTATTTCTAACTTGATGACTTTGAATACAAAATTCAAATGAAATCACTAAGACACCCCCACCCCGATCAAAATAAGTCCGGCATGGTTTAAAAGAATCTTAACGTGTGACTATTTCTAATTTGAGTATCCAAAACTAATATCATTAAAAAAAAAACTGTCTTCAAAACTTGTACCATGATTTTGATACGCGAAACTGTTTGTAGAGAATGTGATGTGACCGATGATTTTATAGGCATACCTTTAGGGATAGATTGAGAAAACGATTAAGGTGTGTTGACTCTGATAATGTTCTTAACATAAATTCCCATACATTTCTTTACAAGTATTGTTAAAATCAAGAATTTGCTGCCTAATACATTTATATGCTATTGTCGTTTCGACTGTTGATTTATACTCGAACGAAAACGTGTCGTAGTATATCAGTTTTGCCGTTATTTAGCAAACTCAGAGCAACAAGCTACACATTGTTTTAAACACAATCACTGTTATCAATACCCATAATGGCAAAAAGTGTCCGTTTAACATAAAATATAAAGAATAACGCGGAGCCACTATGAATCAAGGCGAAAACAAATTCAAATTAAACCCGTCAATTTACATTTAAATATAAGCACAAAGAGTAGCAAACAACATAAACATGTGTCAAAGATATCAGATTGACGGTTAATTTAAAGATATCTTTTATCATAATTCAATTTCCCTTTGAACAAATTATATGTTTCATAATCGGACTTACATAAGTTACTCTTCGCGCTTCGTACAACGATATCTGTTTTCACATTTCGACTTTTAAACGTTATATAGTCTGCTATCTTACGAATCGTATACCGAAACAACGTTTTGTTGGTATAGCTTTTGACATATATTCAACAATAAGCTACAATAATTTCAGAAGAGGTTCGTTTTAGAACTCGTTTGTCCTGCATACAATACCCTGAGACTATATATAAAAGGCAATCAAGGATCTTTAAAAGGTCCCAAAAATTATCTGTAGGGCCCTTAATATTTTGCATTTCATATATTTCATAGTTTATGAGTTGCATGGCACATAAGGCACAATGAACAGGTTTCTCAATTTTACAAATGCAAATCAACAATGCCATCATTTGCACTTACGGTTCAAACTGAAAAAAATCAGAAGGCTTTTTGCGCAACTTTCTCTTAATTACGCTGTTTCATTGATAATTTTGATATGAAATGTACAAACTTGGTATTGCGCCCTTTATATAATACCATACTTTTGCTCAAAATATGCGTTTTTAGCCAAAGTAAGCAAGATTGCATATGAACCTTTTAACATAAAAACACATTACTCAAGGTTTTTGTTTGACTTGTAGTTTACCCCAATATCCAACAACCTCCTAGTGCAAATAATGAACAGTCAATAATTTTGGAATAGAGAACGTACCGTAATTTTTTTTCAAGATCACTTTAGTGGTAATTGGATGGTCAATTAAAAAAATGCAACGGTCAAAAAGACGCGTCATATCGTAAGGCACATCTTTCATAAGTTGAATGTATGTTGGTGTACAGCTTGTATATTCCTCTTTCATAATATGGTACCAAATTTGTTTAAAACAATTTTGGGTTAGAACCAAAAACATTAAAATAAAATCAAGATCAGACTATGGCAATCATAAAGAGTTAAACGAGATTGAAATACAGGATGTTCAATGAAGCCTGGAAATTGTTGTTCGATTCTTGGAATTTTTATTTTAAAACTCCATAGCAGTTCGAGAGTTTTATGTCAGATTTCAACCAAGTTTAGAAGATAAGCTTTACAAGTTTTTGAAGATCTTGATTCTGATTTTACTAAATCGCGGGATGCCGTGATTAAATAGCGGTTGCGGTAGTGTGACATCTGATTGATACCAGAATCAGGTCATGACGTTACTATGATGTGATGATTATTGAAATATGGAAAATTGGCATTTGTGTAAAATGATTATTGTAGGAACTGTTACGTTTTGGCATGACGACATTTAAATTTTATTACCATTTTGTGTATACAGACTTGACATTAAATATGATTTTTTTCCTGTTGGATTCCACCTTGAATAATCCGCCATATCTCATTATGACAACTCCATGAATGTGTGTTTCTTCATATTTGTAACTATACATGTAAACTTTAAACCAAAACCCCTTTTGTGCACATCTGGGTGACACTGAGACAATCGGAAACTTGAAAGCACACAAACCTCTTGAAATTGGGCTAAAACTCGTGCACAATAATACGGAGTTAAGGAAATTAAATTTGCCATAGTTTCTTCAATGCATAACCTGGACGCTTGATATTTACAGGGTTGGTTTACATATTGTTGGTTAGAAATAATTATGACCAGTCACTTTTTGCTATGTCACTCATAGGAAGCGTTCAGTGCGTGGACTCTCCATGCGGACATTCCACTAGTGATTGAAGAGTTCCAATGGGTATCTCAGCACAAATATCAAGCACAGCCTAAAGTCATTCCTGTACATTGATGGTTTGATGTAACTTGTTGTTCATCGATGTGTTACTTTAGTCGAGAAGTCCTCGATAGAGTTCATATCAAACATGCCAAGTGTCGAACACCATGATCTTTCATAAAACAAGCTTGTATTAAGAACATTTTCTAAATTCTTGCTTGTTTTAAAATAGCAATCATGTTAGAAAACCACTGGAGAAAAATATCTTGACCAAACACCTTTCTCTGCACGCTTTGACTAGGCCACAGATCTTTTCCATTTCGTGCCCCATCAATGAGATAACACTGTCTTCAGTTCTTAGACTAAATTTGAAGTATACCGTCAATATAGCTGCATCAGAGCCGCAAATTTACAGAGTAGGGTTATACTGAAGGGCGCATGCTATTAACAATTTATTCAGACAAGGTTACATTGCCTTCCGGGTGCTTTACATACATGTGGAAAATTGACCCTGATCACCTCAGAAGGCAACCTCCATCAGCACCAGTACAGATGCATTCTAGAAACCTTGATAATGTTATTGGCTAGAGGCATATTCGGAAACAATTTTGTGCTCCACTATGACAATGCTCACCTCCATCGTGCTCGTACAATCCGGACTTCAATGTATGATCTTGGTGTTGGGTTATTGCCTTGTTAAGTAAGATCTTCGAATATTAATCCTATTGAGACGAGCTGGGTTAAAAGAATACGTTGGATTAACAGCATATTATATTAACCCACCGAGGTGTAGGATTTTTAGTGGGCTGTATTTGGCGCTTTTGCTGAGATACCCCAAAGAACTCTCCAATCACCAATGGAAAGCATGCCATGGAAAGTAATAAGGTTGTACGCTTCTCAATGATGACAGAGGAAATGTTGATTGATCAGAAATTATCACTAACATTGTGTTAATCAACTCTGTAAAGTTTCACATCTCTAGTTAACGTACGAAAGGAAATATTGAAAACCCAGTCTCCTCTGTTTAATATAACTGTTCACGGTTTTGGACCTAATTTTCTGCGTTATTTGCACCTTCAAGTTTCTCATTGTTTCTGTGTCCTTTTAGTGAGCTTTGAAGTGCCTTTGATTTGAAGTTTATAAGTGTAGTTACGAACATGAGAAAGCACACGTCTCTAATATTGGTACATATCGAGATATGGCGGGTTATTCAAGATGGAAACCAACAGAAAAAATATATTCCATATTAAATGTCAAGTCTGTATGTGGTGTATAACTCCTTGAGCGTTTCTACAACTGGTGCTACTACAACCACTTCCCACGTTGACTCAATAATAATGTTATAAATCATGATGGCAAATAATCATATCTAAACAGAGTAAAACGAATATATTCAGGACGAAAGTACTACTTCTCATGACTTTTGGATTTTGATAAAGCTCAACTTACTTCATGTTGGCCATGCATTGTTGTTTAACTTGGGACACACATGTACGGATAGGTTTACTTCATTTAATTAGACATGATACCAACGCAAATAAGAGTATGTCACAGAAGCGATGTTTCAACAGTGACATGTCCAAATTTAAAGGCTCTTTGTTTGTATTTTTCATTTCCTTTTCAAAGTTAAATTAAAGAAATTTGACAGGAGAAACCCAAGATACTTTTGTTCTTCGAAACTGCCCTACTTATGGAAGCAGTACGTTTGATCAACACCATTACTAGACGGCCGAACATGTATTGCAAAATACCAGTCATAACTCTTTATAAAGAACACTATACAATTTGTTTTTATCTGTTATGTTTTTATCAGCGATATGAGTATTTATTAATACAGTTGTACTTATTTATACAGTACCATTACAATATAAAACTAAACTAATAATGGAGTCCTTAATGTTGGCTAGAGCTAGGGATGCGATAATCTTGACATCAACAGCTTTGACTGTAGGATTTCTTCATGTGTTATCAAAGGAAAATCATGAAACGTCAGTTATATGGTTTGATATGATTTAAAACGTTATTTTATTTTCAATGTCTATACGCCAGTCCATTATTTAAGATATTCAATGCTTTACATACCTCACGATGCAATGAAATGACAGAAAGCTAACCACTGGGAACAAAATTATTCATATTTCACCATTTAAAGAATATTGATTTGTAAGTAATGAACAAATATTAAATTAAGCAGCTTTAAATTTCGTGTTATTAACGAGAATCAAATCATTTTTCAAACGTCAAGTACAGAGACCCGATCTAAAACTTCATTCAGGAGGCTTT
Organism: Ophiothrix spiculata; assembly: GCA_000969725.1. Taxonomy (NCBI): domain Eukaryota; kingdom Metazoa; phylum Echinodermata; class Ophiuroidea; order Amphilepidida; family Ophiotrichidae; genus Ophiothrix; species Ophiothrix spiculata. The sequence continues at coordinate 163,349 of JXSR01S050335.1, forward strand.
CTTCTTGTTTCACACTTGAAACAATTCCCTAGATTTTTTAAAACGGTGTTAACCAATATAATTGAGTTTACTAGAGAACTATTCGGTGAATACTTCACATTCTGTTGTGGTCAATTGGGAACTTGAGGGATTGACAAAGAAAGACAGTATTGGAAATTTGATGAGACATACAGAATGCAAGCTAAGTACTTAAAAGAAAAGCAGTGTTTTAATAGCCGAAGGCAGGTTAAGCGGAAATTGATGACGGTATCACAGCCGGGCCGGATGATTAAAGTCAGGAATCTAATAGAACTTTAAAGTATTTTAGAAGGAAGAAAAAGAGAGGAAGAGAAAGGTCACACGTCAAAGGTAATGTATGCCTCTCTCTATATAAGACAGGATACTTTGCTTAGAATACATATTGTTGAAATTCATTTTAAAACATTTAAAGCGATTACATATTTATTATTATTATTATTATTATTGGTATTTATTATAAGCAAATCGTGGCCAGCAGGCCAAATTACATGCATATTCACAATATTAAAAATTATACTAAAGTTACATAATCATATTGCACTTTAAACATTGAAATAGACATCAAAAACTTTAAATTGCACAGATAAAGTAAAACCATCAATAGTATCACAAACAAAAGATAATTGCACATTTTAAAACAACTCAAGATCCAATTTGGGAATAATTTGAAAAAAGATATGCACAGAATATAAAAAGTTAAAATCCTATCTTCAGCCACAAGAACAAAATGGTAAAAAGGATCTATTTATTCAATAAACTGATAAAATAAGGAATTGGACTGTCTTGAAAACGTTTGGTTCGGCAAGAAATTGTGGAAATTTAGTTTTTGTTATAAAATCACAACAAATACAAGTATTTAAAAAGGTAGTTCGAAGTCATAATATGCTCAACATCGTAATTTGTAATTTTCAATATAGTTTAAATCCTTTAATCCGTATAGAGAGAAAATGAGAGAAACACCCTGTACCGAGTGAGTCAAAAAAAACTGCAATAGTTAAATGAAAGCCATATTCTAAAAACAAGAGATATCATGAACTTAAAATGTATATATCTAAATAGATCATAGATTTACCTTTAAAACGGTGAAAGAATGGGGAAAATTGATAAAGTCGTCGTAGAGATACACTTATTTGAATAGGAAGGCATAAAAACAGTTCTGTCCAAATGTCGTACATATGTTTTATTAATGGAGGACACAATTATGGCATTATCTTTTCATGTTTTGTGTTTGGGTGCCCTGAAAAGGGCCGTTTGAGCTTGGTGGCCCTGATTATTCAATTTCCGGTTGAACGTAAATTGGAACACATGTAACAGGGGATTTCTTCGCGAGCTCACCTCTGGATCCCTTCCTTGCCAATGTCTGACGAACGCAGTCGACGTTTCTCCTGCTTCTTGCCGTTCACGGTCTTCCAGGTCTCGCTTTATTTAGGTTATGGATTGTTCCTGTTCTTTTGAATTTCGCCTGCATTCTATAGATGGTGGACGCACATGGTACACGTGATGGAGGGAATGCACCCTGTTTCAATCTCCGTTTCACTTCTGCATGAGATTTGTTGGTAAAATAAAGCTCAGCTATAAGAGCACATTGCTCGTTTGTGAACTGATCTTGAAGCATATTGAATAGTGACTGATTAACAAGCTCTCCCTTCTAAGACAGTATCCCCAATCATGTCATTTTGCACTTGAAAAAACAGCCTAAGTTATCTTTTATATGTAAATTAATAGATTAAGAAGAGATTTTTACTAGAGCAATGTGTGTTGGCAAGAAATTCAATTCAATATTGGGTCTTACTCGTTTGACGAGGTATGCGCATTTGGACAGAACTGTTTTCATACCATATTTTTCAAATAAGAATATCTCCGCAATGCCTTTATCAATTGTCACCATTCTTTCACCGTTTGAAAGCTGAATGCATTACCTATTTAGAAATTAATATTTTTTTGTTCGAAATTACTTTTGTTCTTACAATACTGCTTCCATCTAATTATTGCAGTTTTTTTTGACTCGCGCGGTATTGTTAAATGACAAAATAGTAGTACATTAACAAGGGAATAATAAGATTTCAAGCGCCGTTTATTAGTTTCATTTTTCAACGCCGTGCATTAAAGTCAAAGCAAGTATTGTATTTTTCCTTGAACCTTAGAATAAGTTAATCTAGCAACATTGAATTATTCATATAAAAGTAATCTTGTCCCATACGCCTTACAAGAAAAAGTACTAAGAGTCGAGGCAGTAGGGGTGTTTTTTGACGTCAAAAGTGTGCTTAACAATTGTTATTATAAGTGTCATTGTGAAATTATATTTAACATAATAAGTGCAAATATTACCAGCATTGTCCTGGTTCATCCTCCATTGAATCAGAAAACTACATTTTGAACATTGAGAAGCCAATTTCACATTGATTATTCTTATTTCTAATCTATTGGTGATTATTCTTAATTCTAATCCGTTAGAATAATATCTTAATAATTTTGTTTCATTTGCTTTTGTTTGTTACCTACATCATTTTTATTATGCATATCGTATATCATATAAATCATCTTTATATCATAATGCTTAAATTAAAGGCTGTTTTAATCTTTTAAGGTGGCAAAGATATCGGATTCGTACAAATAGCCTGTTCAAGGGGTAGTTTTGTGGCGTTCTTAGTACCAGATTGTAAATACATCAAACTACAAGAACAACAAAGTAGCGACAGCATTAACATTCCTTAATTTCTTTCAAAGAGATGAGCTTTACAAAGATATAATCTTTCATAATTGGACGTATGCGTGGGATTGTATTTCATCTTATCATATATCTGACTTCATGTTGGCCTTGTCTCGTTCTTTGTGGAGACATGACAAATAAAACAACTAGACGGATAGGTTTTCTTCATTTAATTAACCTCTATGGGATCCTTGTTGTTAATAACAAACCACATAAATAGAATTGAATCGAGTCTAAAAAAAATTGAGATAATGAATGAGTAGGAATTTATTTTACTTTTAAGATGATATGTTTTTAGGTTTTTGTTTTGTTTTGTTTTCTTAGCAGCATACATATGGATCATTATTATTATCTCAGCTCTCAACATAATGACAAACTATTTGCTTTTCTTTTCAATGTGTTGCATACAAAGGTGTGTTATAGTTGATTTGATAGTAGTTAGTCGATTTGTCGATTGCATCATATACAAAACCATTTTTAAGAATTAGTGCATATATGATTCTTTATTATATTATTTTCTATTTTATTTCTGAATTACTCTTGTTGCTGATCCTAAATCTAATTGACCTAGTTATGAATTTAAACCATTGATTAATTACTGAAATTTTAGCACATTCATTACAACATATTGGTCTGATTTACCTCAAGTACTACTTAAATGCAAAATTGTGCTGATTAAAACTCATTTTGTCAATTATACGTATGTGCATATATGAATGTTGTCAGTCATCCATGTAATTATACCATATAAAATAAAGTTTAAATTATTCTACTGGATTTTCAACTTACACTATTTCCGGAAGTCAAGTTATGGTCCGTCAAAGGTTGTCAGGGAATAAAACGTATAACTGAGATAAACGCGTTCAAAGATTAGTAAGCCTTATATTTCCTGTTGATCGTCTTAAGAATATGCCAAATTATTTCACATTTCCTAATATTTTCTTGAAATAACACTTTGCTGGTATTTTGTAGTAAGCATTGGGATTGTGAATCTGTCAAAAATCAATTTCGGCAAATTATGACCTTGACATGTATTTTCACCTGTACCGCAAAATGAAATTTCTGGCATTTACTACTCATACGGGCTGGACGGTCACATATATTATTATTTTTACCCATACTTTTCAAAGAGTGAAGATGTGTTAATGCACTGAAATAATAATTCTGAAGTGTGCTTTTCTTCTTTCTTTTTTCTGGTCACATATTTGTGCTTAAAGTTCCTCTTAATTTATTGAATTTTTTGCCTTTCAGTTAGAAAGTGACGGGAAAATGTACCTTTTTGTGTCTAGTGTACCTTTTTGTGTCTAACAGGAAGTAGATTTGAGTATGTTAGTTTACCCTATAAAAACTCCACTGGACCCTTTAACATATCAGACATTCCTTTTAATTGTGAGAACCCCGATACAACATTATTATTCAACCCTAATAGCTTCATTAGTTTCATACTGTGTTAAACAAAGCAAATTACACGAAAGTAATCATGAGATGACCATGCAAGTTACGTTGTTACAAGGACACAATCAATTACCGTTCCAGTGACCCGGAAAATTTGAAGTTGAAAGCACCTTGCATTTATCCACATTTGAGCGCAAATCTTCTAAGAATTAAAAGGTATTTCAATGTAAAGGCTCTGTCACACATCACCGTATAGAGCAAAACGTATGCCAAACGTACTTTATCCCACTATTGTTCCGTTTTATGCATTGTTGTTCGTCATGTGTTCGTTACAAGTACGTTCAATACGTTATCCATACGGTCTGCCCGTTATGTATACGTTTAATTCGTTATTCATACGGTAGTGGTCCGTTTAGCACACGTTTAATACATGGAACCTTTGTACGTTACTCGTACGTTTTGGTCTATACGGTGATGTCTGACAGAGCCTTTAGTGTCCTGTCAATCAGCCTACAGTACATTTTAGAGCCGCACTATTTGCTATTAGAGCTGATTGGGCTGATAATTACTCAAATGTTCACTAACAAAACCGAGAGCCCCTGGGTTTACACAGTGGAAGTAACAACGGAATACTGCATGCCCCAAACCGGAAAATTTAGGATTTATTACGGATATTTACAGCTGATGTAAGTAAACTATAATATAAAACATTTTTCGTTGTTTCAGTTTTGTTTTTAGTTGTTTTTTGAACATGAATGTCGTGAACAAAAGATGAATCCGAGCAATTTTATACTTTGAAGCGTCAAAATGCCATGTTCTATTTTCACTTCAATAAGTTCCCTGCGATGTGGAAAACGGTAAATATTTACGACTTTTGAAAAATCAGTTGCGTATTTGAAAGAAGGGTAGGAAAAATTTGTGTTTTTTAGAGGAGTCTCTGAAATACAGGTAAACATAGCAAGCACAAGTTTATTTAACTTAAGTCTACCAGGATTGCATTGATACATTCAATATATCATTTAACGTCTTAAATAAACCATGTAATGGGTGCTTAAATCTGCATTTATCAGCAACAAACTGACCAGGCTGACCATCTGACAGAAATGAATTTTTTATAGTTTTATGATACAATATAATGAGACTTTTCCTAGAAGAAAGTTAAAACGCGGGAAAAAGACCGACTTATAGTGCAGAGTTTAGAAAAACAGGAGAATGATGAGTTTACTCTGCAGTCACCCATCAATCTCTATTAAGTTTTCAACAAATGCAACTTGTACGACATATTTAAGTTCACTTCATTACTATCTTGGTAGAAAATGACCAATCATGAGGTTGTTGGAATATTAATGGGAATTTGATATTGTTAATAGAAACAATAATAACAATAAATTAGAATCATAATATCAATCTAATAAACAATCAAGGAATGGTTAGTAAATTGTTGTGCATATTCTTCTTATTTTAATATTACAGATGTCAATTCTCGATCAGAAAATGAATTATCTTCTGAGTCAGATAACGTAGATTTTGCTACGAAAAAAAATAAAAATTCAACTTAATAATGTTACCAGACACTTTGATGCTGAGGTCGGCAGTGAAAATTGACCCAAACCCTAGCAGGATTCTTTGACAGTGTTAAGACACAAATTCAGTCTTTGGAAACAAAGATTGATGAACAAAGTGCAAAAAAAAAATCTATTGAGGAGACCCAATTTGAAGTTAAAAGAGGTGTAAAATAGTTAGTGTCGCAACTTGATAAGGCTCAGTCAATAAAACGCAGGCCAGGTACGTTGCAGCAACAAGGGGTACCAGCTGTCAACAGACAGGTAGATGTTGATCAGGCTCATGGTTGCGCAACGAGAAGAATCCCTGTTTTTTCCCGACGACTTTTAATTGACTTGTAAAATTTCGGTAACCTGACCCTAACATTTAACCAAAACCCTATCTTTCAAAATGTCTAAACCTATTGCTAACCCTAAACCTAACCCAAAGCCTATATCTAACCTATATAACTTACCTTAGAACCAAATTTTAACCACATTTTACGGAAAAAATGAAAGAAAATATGAAACTTTGACAATTTTATCGTCGGGAAAAACAGGGATTCCTTTTATTGCCGTTGTGCTGGTCGATTTGTCGACAGGTGCTGCCCAAGATGAGTTCTTCTTGGGAAGAAATAACAAGTTTGTGAGGAAACGAAACGATTACATATTGAAGGAAGTTCAAGCATACACAAAATGTATAAATGACCAGGAGGGAGGTAAACAACTTTGTTTTGTTTTGGCGAATTCGATGTCGAAATACTAACTACCCACAATGTGATGGGCAAAACACGAGATGCTCAACTAAAAACTGTTATTTGTCTGAAATTGGATGAGGAAGCAATTTCCTTGGGTTTAAAGACTCCAAATCTCTTTAGTGCAGAGCTGTTAAAACTCTCTAAAACCTCTGCAAAAACAATGGCAAACTAGAAAAATTGCAAAACAGCAATTGAACAATGAAGCTCCTCAGCTAGAAAATGACCGGGAACATGTGGAAGATAACGCTGATTAGATGAATCAGCGTTATCTGATTCATCTAATCAGCTAACAGTCAAGACATACCGTAAGTCACATGAGGCTTTACAAGATCAAAAGACATATTTGAGAGTCACATTATAAAATTATTGGGACAAAAGTATTTTTTTAATAAACTGACAAAGTGATGTTTTGTGTGTACATGAATTGTTATTACTAATTACTTTATATATGATATGACTACCTGCATAATGTAGTTTGAAACATGACACCCAGGTGTAGCAGTTTAAAAACAAAACTGATTATATTTATGATCACAATGTTAATTATTTTCATTTTCCTTAACAATTAAATGTAGGAGAGTAAATAAATATTTGGTTATTATTATCTAACACATAGGATTTAAGCATTTTTGGATGTATTCTCTAAGAGATATCTTACTGTATTTTGTCTTCATGAATGACAAACTAGATAGGACTTTTTATGCAAATTAACTCAAGAAATAATAACCAGATTTTGTTTCTGAGGGATATGTAGGCCCTAAACCATTTGCCCCTAAATGTTTACTTTCTAAATGTTTTTTTAACCAATTATTATGGATATTTTCTATGGTTATCAAAAAACTAATTATTATCGATATTCTCTATGGTTATCACTAAAACAAAGCATACATTTTAAGAATTCAATTATGTTTCATATCTTCAAACACTGCCATTAAAAATAAAATAAAATGAGTTGATAAATAATAGATAATTACCATAAAATAATAAAGAACATAATATAAAATTAGTGAAGAAAGAAAAATCATGAAGCACATAACGTTCCCACCGGGACTAGAACCCATGATCTTCGAATGATATTTGACTGGAAGGCGAAGGCAAATCCACTGAGCTAACCAAGGCTAGCTGATATCAAGTGGTCAAATTTCATTCATATAGTTATGTCGCAAGTTTGCCGATTTATACGATCGCTTGCTATGGAACTGTTTCGACAAATTGCGTCATTTTAGAGAATCAACTCAATTGATTTTGATGCAGTTGGTATCAAATTCATTCCTGATTAGTATAGCAACTCGGCACGGTTATAAAATTGTATAATAATTATAAAATAATGCAAACAAAACTTACCTAGAACGACGAAGCAGTTACGATATTCGCCGCAAAAACTTTTTCAGCATTGAAGATCATGTGAAATAGATTCAAACTTTAATCATCTGTTACTCGGAGATGATACAGTCACAACGTAAATTGCAGCATTCCGAGAAAGAACTGATAGTCAAGTGATAATTTATCCAACTTAAAAAGGTTTGCTATCATTTAATTCTCTAAAACAAGCGCAACTCCCTTGGGCTTTATACCCCATGACAATTCATGGTAAAAGATAGGAATCAGAAGTGGGCGGGGCTTTAAGTCAATTTCTTGAATCGATATCGTGACGTCAAAATGTAAACATTTCTATAGCTGGGCTGCTTAAAAGAGACTTCCGTCACACATGGTGATTCCGTATAGCACAAAGGAGTACATTTAGCGGTTAGCACCCGAAAAATATCCCGATATCAGGTGTTTGTAAGGCTTGTGGCCGTTTAAGGTAAAGTATTTCTTGTTTGTTTTTGCTATTGTTTATTGTTGTTGTTTTTGCTGCTGCTCCTGTGCACTTTATTTTATATTGCTGATAAATTATTTCATTTATTTGCAGTTTTTTAACTAACCGAACTCAAGCAGTTAAGTATCCTACTCGAGAAAGTGTAGGGTGGTGTTCCCCAAGGTAACAAGTTTTGGCCAATTATCCTTTCTGCTATAGCAAAAGACTCCTTTATGCTCCCGGGGTAGAAGTATGTGGATAATATAATAATTGATGAATAGTTCGAAATCTACAAATAACTCTCAACTTTAATTAAATAATACCCTCTAAAAAAAAGCCGAAAAGCGTCATATGATACACACAAGATTTCCAAGAGATATACCTAATTTCACTGGATTATGACTGGCAATCCAGATTATGAGTAAAACCGTCTGGACACTTGAACTCTTTAACACAAGAGCGCTGCTGGTAGTTTGTGGATTTGCCCGGACTATAACTATCGAGGTATTTGCAATGCATTGCATTTGATGTTAAGTAGGGGGAAGAGAAAAAAATTAGATAAAGTGATAAATGCACACAAGAGAACGGGAAAAATGAAGAAGGAAGGACGAGGATGACAAAGATCGGGGGAAAAAAGAAAATTGAAAAATAAACGGCAGGTTTTTTTATATCATAGAATTGCATCACATAATCTAACATAAATGGCACACGTTGCCTGTACTGGGATTTCCTCGACTTAATTGATATAATAGTTTGGAGAAAATAAATAGATGTTATAACAACCTAATGATAATAAACTTTTTCACGAACTCTAATGGTGACCCCGTTGGGGCAGTCAAGTGCAACATACAGGCATAGCGTGACCACAGTTTTAAAACTACACCTATACATGTAGGGCTATATTTTCTGAAGCCAAAATACACTCTAAATGCCGAATGGGGATTTTTCGATACCGTTTTACACTATGTTTTGAAAACGTACCCTATTTCTTAAAAAAAGCTGTTTTTGATACCCTAAACGGTGTCACCTGATTCACCCTTCAATCTTGAAAACCGACCCTAATTCACTTTTTCTAGGCCACGCTATTCATGCAACATTATACCTGACTGCCCCCAGGTGACCCACAGGTCAAATTGCTAAAATTTGCACATTATATAACACACGTAAACAAATACGGGTGTATCAAAAAGAAGTTTACAGTGATTAAAGTGCCTCCATTACAAAAAGTATGATACATTCTCTAAATTTGTTTTTAATTATAAGTAATAGAGACCATTATCTTTCCATAACAGAAAAAAATACATATGTGCGACAACCAGAACGAAAATTATGGTCAGTTTTGTAAATTGTAAATAAAACCGATTGCGCAAAGTCAATAAAAATAATGACGGATCATTATGTTTTTCCCTTTTTACGAAGACTGGAGAACTTTGACATTACCTGCATGTCCGATTACGGATCTGTTAACAAAGTGCGACACTTTTTGGCAATTAATTTAAACATTGATCAAAAGGTGTCGACCAATTCGTTAATATCTTTGGCTGAACCTAACACTTATGGAAGAGACCTTAGGACATCAAACCAAGTGATATTGGAAAACCATTACTGATGCCACGACAGTTGTGAACTTAAGTATCTAGGGAAGTTGTTTTCTTTAATGTGTGGACAGTGAAATAGCCTTGTAAATGAAGTGATAAAAAAAAGCAGACAATGGTCAAAAGTTTATTCAAACTGTAATTACAAGGCAAAAATGAATAGGATTTAGCCTCCAAACGTCAGAAGTTATTTGTTTCGTCCTATTTGATCTTCTTCACAGCTAAAAGATGTTACCTTCAGTCAAAATTGCAAGTGCGGAACCAGACAATCTTTGCACAGCTGATTTTATTTACAATTTACAAAATTGACAATAATTTTCGTTTCGGTTGTTGTACTACGACTGTAATTTTTTCTGTTATGAAAAGATAATGGTCTCTATTACTTATAATTAAAATGGAGGCACTTTAATCACTGTAAACTTCTTTTTGATACACCCTGTATAATGCAATTTGTAGGCCGCAGATTAAAATATGGCAGATGAAAGATTTGTACGAATCTTTAAAGTCAAAATTGGCACGGAGTTTTCAAGAATAGGTAATTTTGTATAAATGTCTGACAATAATTAATTTGTGTATGAAATTTCTTGTTAGGGTAATGTTTTAAGATATGTTTCCGTTGACAGAGATGAGTTTTGTTTTCAAAAACATTTTTAACCGTTCGTATGAACACTGTATTGTTTTTGTGACCAAATCAGCGCCAGATTGAAACAACCGTACACAAACTCAGCAAACAACCCAAACCAGAAAGGCAATGAGGATTAAATGCCTTGCCGAA
>JXSR01S050336.1:73504-85142 GCA_000969725.1 Ophiothrix spiculata
TAGAATTTGAATCTATGCTATCTATGCTATCAGTAGTGGATAGCTGTTGGATTTATGTTATCAGTAGTAGATACCGATACATTTTCATTATCAGCAGTAGATAGCTGTTGAATTCATGCTATCAGTAGTAGATGACTGTTGAATTCATTATATCCGCAATAAATGGCTTATTAATTAATGATATCAGTAGTAGATAAATGTTGAATTCATGCTTTTAGTAGTAGATAGCTAATGAGTTCATGCTTTCAGTAGCAAGGAAATCTAGTGATTTTATTTAATCATGAGCTTCTGATTCAACATAATTTCAGTCCATGTTATTCCTTTTAATCATCAACATCATTAACCCAAGGGTTATCTGAGGATAACAACCCAGTATGATGGGCTATGACTAGACTGGACATTTTATGAGATTTTGTGGTTGGTTCTCTATGTTTCACTACAGTTAAAGGTTATCAGCTCAGTCATCGGCAAACCACAATGGCTGCAAATACTTTTGATTGTCCAAACCCGCAGCCAGGGGGGTGTGGTGGGGGCGTCGCATCCCAAAATGTAACAATGTACCAAAAAAAAAGTCCACAAAAAAACCTAAATTCCCATCAAAAGAACACCTTGAGGACCAAAACACATAAATATAGGTCGTTTTTTAATAAACTTACTACACAAATATGCTTGTAAAACTACTGAAAACCTTTTTTTTTTTACTTGTCACTTTGTCAAAACCACAAAAATCAATGTCGACCAAAGCAAAATTTTTTCCTCCAAAAGGTGCACTTTTTGAAAATCCGCACCCCCTTGAAAAAATCCTGGCTACCAATACAAATGCTGGTACATCTTGAAACTGTGAAATTTAAGTACCCACAAAATAATGATCATTATGCAATAAAGTTTGTTATGATCACTTTGACCCAAACCAATCAATACTTAAACCAATCTTGCCAGATACCAGAACAACTGAAGGCAACTCATCAGTGGTTAAGAGAGACATGTGGATGCAGGTTGCAAATTACTGCAGATCTGCATAGTAAGTATTGTGGTTGTAGTTTAGATCCGAAGCTCAACTCCATTGAACCTCTGTATAGACGAATTTCTATGAAACAACCAAGTGAATATCTTCTTTTAGAGTGCATGTAAATTCACCAAATTTGGAGTTAAAACAACTTGCCGTGTTTTTATTTGCTGAAGTTGAACCAGCCATGGTGGTGTAATACAACACAGAACCCATAGCAAAATAAAGCAGCCGTTCCAGGAGACCTGTAGCTTTTTTGCAATGAATGCATGTAACATTTCCTGTCTGATCCAGAACGGGGTCCGCTCGCCAGTCCGACGACTCGGCGGTCCGAAAGCTCGCTAGTCCGAAGGCTTGCTAGTCCGAAACGTTATTCAATGGGGAAATATAACCTTGAAAAAGGCTCGCTACTCCAAAAAAACAGCTCGCTAGTCCGAAGATTCGCTAACCCGAATATGAAAATAGGCTTGTCAGTCCGTATTTTAAAAACAACTCGCTAGTCCTAATGTTAAAAATGGCTCGCCAGTCCGAATTCAAATAACAGCTCGCTAGTCCAAATTTCAAAAGAGGCTCACTAGTCTGAATTTCAAAATAGGTTCGAGAGTCTGAATTTTAAAATAGGCTCGCTAGTCTGAAGGCCCGCTAGTCTGAAACGTTATTCAATGGGGAAAATATAACCTTGAAAAAGGCTCGCTAGCCCCCCCCATCAAAAAAAAGCTCGCTAGTCCAAAGGTTCGCTAGTCCGAATATAAAAATAGGCTTTTAAGTCCGAATATGAAAATAGGCTCTTCAGTCCAAATTTTAAAAACAACTCGCTAGTCCGAATGTTAAAAACGGCTCGCCAGTCCGAATTCAAATAACAGCTCGCTAGTCTTAATTTCAAAATAGGCTCGCTAGTCCGAATTTCAAAAAGGTTCGAGAGTCCGAATTTTAAAATAGGCTCGCTAGTCCAAATTTTCTCCTATTCAAAAAAGCGAGTTGATTTTGGACTAGCGAGCCTATTTTGACATTTGGACTAGCGAGTTGTTATTTAAATTGAACTGGCTGCTTTTGATATTCAGACTGGCGAGTCTTTTTTCATAATTTGGACTGGCGAGCCTAAACTACAATTTGGACTAGGGAGCTATCGGACTAGCGAGCTTTCAGACTAAAGAATTAGTTGTCAGACTAGCAAGGTGTCCCCTCCACATCGACTACTAAAGATCTTGTTATGTCCTAAATGCAAATCTAACAGTTTGTCAAACCAAAACGTATTTAAAATATATTTAAATATAGATGTGCACAAATTGAAAAGGCCTAGCTATGACCTCTAACCTGACCCACAATGCAGTTCAGACAGATTTCCTAGGGGCATTTCTGGAGCCTTAGTATCCAAGAAGTTATCTTGTTATCATGGTTATTGTTAATAGTGATAAATTTTATTAGATACTTGGGACTTAACAACATTTCATCTTCCTGGAGGCTTGTTGAATACTATTTTATTGGCTACTTCGTGTCCAGTAGGAACCAAATTTCTTGGATACTATTTGATACTTGTTGTAAAAATCTAGATGGCTCAATATAGCTGGATGTTCCTGGAGACTACATAGAATTGCCTAAGAAGTTTCCAGGAGACATCCGTAAAACCTCCAGGAGGTCTCCTCAGTGGAACCATTTCTTTTTGCTATGTGATCCTAGTTCTGACTCAAGCCATCGTCAACCTACCAATATAGATACGCCGGAGTTGAACGACTCGGTTGTGGCACTGGGCGCCACAATGGGCGCCACAACCTCGCTGCTTAGACACTAAAATGATTGGTTAGAGAAATTACTAGACAGAGGGAACCTTGAATAGTAGTTAAGTATAGACAGAGAGAGGTTGGTCAGTATTAAGGGTTACTCGAGGGATCCGAACATCTAATGTGATCCAGAAGATTCGGATGTTGTTTTCACTACAGCACTATTATTCAGCAGTTAATGCCTGGATGTGAGACCAAGAAATTTGTAGATGCGCCAGTGGTTAGCAATATCACCTTACACACATTTGGGTTTAGTGCGATTCTTGGTACATTTAACTTGATGCTTTCCTTTGTCAAGCATTAAAAATACCCTATATAAATAGTATTAACACAAATTGGTCTAGAAGAGGTATATTCATAGCAGGCAATATTTTTTTTACTTTTTATTTATGTACAGTAGTACAATGCCTGTATATTATAGGTAAAAATAATTAATCGTTAGTAAGAACCAATATTGTAATTTAACAAAGAAAAAAATCAATTTCTCATATAATTAAGAGGTAATTAGAGTTAAATACCTCGTAAGAGATCATCACCCTCCTGAGTAGCTTATCATACACCACACAAAACCAGCAATTTTTGTGTCTCTGCTTAGAACACCTTGTTTCTGTGAATCAAAGTTGACTCACCCTGGTAAAGGCTGAATATCTGCCTTGCAAAGAAAGAACGCTGTATGTGCAGTAAAATATCATGCCAAAAAAAAAAAATTTTATCGCTCTTCAGAGCGGCATATCCGACACATATACAAAACCAGCAATATTGTTGTCTCTGCTTAGTACACCTTGTTTCTGTGAATCAAAGTTGACTCACCTTGGCAATGGCTGTATAATTATGCTTTGCCAAGTAAGAATACCCTATGTGCATGCAGATCTCATGCAATCTACTTTCTTTTACCTAAGATATTTTTTGCAGAAATGAGCAGATTATACATGTATACATAACTATAGGCTGTATCTACAATAAATAACATATGCACATACAGCTTTTTTACCATGGGAGTGGATTGAAGTGAAAAACGTTTTTATGGAAGTATCTACCTTGTTTGCATGTATTGTATCTTTACTTTGTATAAGAGATCTTCTTGTGTGTGCAAGAATGTCATATCTGAAATAGCTGCCATTTATCATGGATTTGCATTGCACACTGTTTGAAGTCCAGTCTTGGGTCAGTGGTTCTTGAACTGGCTCTTCAGTTGATGGTGTCACCTTAACAGTCACCTAAAGAACCATTTCAAGAGCACTGGCATATGGGAGATGAATTTTGAAGGTTTTGTTCCAGGGGAGGGAACTCACTTTATTTCTTGACGGGGGTGTACCATGGGCAGCACAAATTTTGGAGGCCAGAGAACTGCCTGACAATCCAGGTGAAAAGTAGGGTCTTAAGAACTCTTCAACCAAGGTTCAAGGTTCAAGGTTCTTTATTTCCATATATATACATATATTACAAGAAACAAATAGATAAAAACAAGAACAGATATATGGAGGAGTGGCCGGGAGACCAATAAGATCTGATAATGGTCCACCCCTATACAAGAAATTATATGTCAATAGCTAAAAATAATAATCAAATGAAACAAAATCACAGGAGAGAAAAAACATGAAGCACAAACAAGAAAAGACAATGGACAGGCTCAAATTCAATCATATTTTTGTATTACGAAAATGTTTAACAGTTTTGCATTGTTTTAAGGTTTTTGGGAGTGAGTTCCAAAGAATAGGTCCGCTCGTTCTTATGCAATGGTCTGAGAAGGATTTCTTATTTCTTGTTAAATTATAATGATCAGAGTGTCTTGTTTTGTACTTGTGAATGTTTGATCTTTCCGTAAAATAATCTCCGAAAGCCACATGTAGTTCATCAATGGAAAATCTATACATAAACACCCCTAGTTCTAAAGTATACATATCAGTGACAGTTAACAAGTTGATTTTAGCAAATAGTGGACCGGAGTGACTCCTGTAATGGCTATTAGAGACAGTTCTAATAGCCCACTTATGTAATTTTATAAGTTTATCAAGGTATGACTTATATGTATCACCCCATAGAAAATGTAGGGTCTTAGGGACTGATATTCAGTGTAAAAGGCTTCAGAGTCTTCAGAACTGATGTATTGATCAAGAGTATAAATAAAACCCCTTTATGCAAACATTTTGTGTTTTTTTGTTTAAAAAACCCTTTTGTTGAAAATCAGCGTTTTTAGAACCTAAATACGTGCTAATGAACAACCGTAACCGTTAGGGATTGCAGAGGGCTTTGTTTGACAAGTCTTAAGAACAGCGATTTCAGGAAAATGCAGAGCTATAGAACAGCGATCAGCCGTAAAAAGGGGGTCTACAAAGCGGCACATACCCATATCACCAATATCTGTGAGTAACCTCCCTGGTGTTTTGTTGCATTCTAGTGACAAGCTGTTAAAATATTACAAATGGCAACTATTGCAGGTACGACTTTCTTGCACTCATGACGAGATATGGCGTACCTTGACATAGTAGCAGATGGTTGTTGACATCAGGTTACACGTGTACTCTTGAAACACCTGGCCAGAATTCACTCATGAATTCCATAAACCAGAGATTGGTTTCAACCTTATACAGAAGGTTCTTGGTTTGGATTTCCTGTTTCCAAGGCAACAGATGCTTGAAATTAGTGCAAGAAAGTCGTATGTGCAATGGCTGCCCTAAATTATTTTTATTTCATACTTGTCACAAGGATGTGAATAATCCCTCGAAAATTCACCATCTTATGTCAGTGGTTCTTGAAATGGTTCTTCAGGTGACGGTCTTGAAATGGTTCTTCAGGTGACGGTGTCACCTGAAGAACAATTTCAAGAACCACTGACCCAAGATTGGAGATTAGACAGTGTGCAATCCAAATTTATTACAAATGGCAGCTATTGCAGATACAACTTTCTTGCACTCACATGACAAGATGCTTGAAGAGGATTTGTTTCAGTTTACACCATGTCAAGATTAAAACGGTTAGAAAAGGTTGTGTTATCAAGTCTAACAGGCTTTAATTATTCGTTAATTGAACCTTGTGTTACTCTTGAGTTTTAGCTTAGAACAAGATTTGGTAATGAAATATCAGTTATTCAATCAATTTTAGTAGTATTATCAAGAAAAAGAGTCATTTACTGATTTATAAAAGTCAGCCAAACTGGTACACCACAGCAAACAAGGGTTCATACCTGCCTATTCTTTTACATGTAAAAGTAAGGTCAAATCATTTTTTGGCCAAATTAATGAATAGCTTTACTTCTCACCTTATTTTTCTTCCAGACTATGATGTATCCCATCAGATAAGATGCAATTTTAAGGGGAGATACTGGCTTGATTTCGCGGTAGCCCATCCTGGAATGTTGTCTGCCATATTTGTACAGTGCTCCCAGTTCATCTGGGGGTGGAATAAAAAGTAAAAAGATTAAAAGTTGGTCAAATCATGGAATATGTGCATTGTTTGATTGGATGCCAAGGAAACATTTGGAAAAAAAAATATTTATTCCAAAATTTGACTAACCCAATGTGATTTTTATGTTTTTCACACTTATTTTTAGGAACTATAACACTGATTGGTTTCAGACCTGAGTTCAAAACTTTTAGGGTTGGGCGAAACTATTTTGTGATAGTGCATACTTAAGAATAAACAGCAATGATATTGTCTGTTGATTTGTAATCCATTTGTATCATCAGCTACTGAGGTTAAGCTCGTGTAGGTTTTGTCTGTTGTAGTCTGCCAACTCGGCCAACAACTCTTTCAATATGTGACCATGGCATTAGAGCTCAGCCCTTCTCTCATTCTGAACTTACTATGTCATGATTTGTAATCCATTTGTATCATCTGCTACTGAGGTTAAGCATGTATATATAGGTCTTGCCTGTTGTAGCCTGCCAACTCGCCTGACGTCTCTTTCAATATGTGACCATGGCATTAGAGCGCAGCCCTCCTCTCATTCTGAACTTGCTATCCCATGATTTGTAACTCATTTGTATCATGCTACTGAGGTTAAGCTCATGTACGTAGGTTTTGTCTGGTGTAGCCTGCCATCTCGGCCGACAACTCTTTCAATATGTGACCATGGCATTAGAGCGCAGCCCTCCTCTCATTCTGAACTTGCTATCCCATAATTTGTAATCCATTTGTGTCATCTGCTACTGAGGTTAAGCTCATGTAGGTTTTGTCTGTTGTAGCCTGCCAACTCGGCCGACAACTCTTTCAATATGTGACCATGGCATTAGAGCTCAGCCCTTCTCTCATTCTGAACTTACTATGTCATGATTTGTCCTGCAAGCCAACTCAGCCAACAACTCTTTCAATATGTGACCATACCATAAGTGCGCAGCCCTCCTTTCATTCTGAACTTGCTATCCCTTGATTTGTAATTCATTTGTATCACTGCTGCAGATCGGTAATTACAAATACAGTCATTAACCTGTTTCCTTTTCATGTCAATGACCGCAAAAAAGAAGAACCAGACAATTTGAAACCTGTGGTTTTTATGACTGGCTTTGAAAATAGATAGTAGCACGCATGGATCTCCGCTTGCTTTTTTTTAATTCAGGCGTCATAAATGAGGCTTGAATGCCCCCACAGATTGTTCATCAGCATTAAACATTCTCATTAACCCAGTTGTTTTTATGACACAATATCTTGGGCAAAAAAATATAATATTTCTTTTGTAACCCACACACAGTTTATAATATGCAAAGAACTGATTGGTTGTAGAAGGCATAGTATAATATTTCTTTGGTGGCTGAATTTATCTAGAAAATATTAGTAGCTAGTCTTTCAATGTTGGTGGTGTAAGACATTTTAGTTCTACTGACACCCAGTGTTTTTTAATTTAGATTTCACTTTCAAAAAAATAGGTAAAGAAAATCGAAAGGTTATCAAAAAAGTCTAGTTTGAAGAATAAATGTAATTTAATTACAATACAATACAATAATGGAATTTATATAGCGCCTAAAACCAATGCAATTGTACTAAGGCGCTTTGGCACAAAGCAAATAAAAACTACTGTCTATAGGCAAGTTCAAAGAGATGCTATTTCAAAAGTCTTTTGAAGATGAAAATGGAACCAGCATTTCTGGTCTGAGGTGGAAGTTGATTCCATCTGCGAGGAGCATAGCATGAGAAAGCACGATCGGCAAAGGTGACATGTTGTGTTCTTGGCTATAGATGAGTTGAGGGGCAGAAGATGTGGAGCGGAGTTGCCTGGAATTAGTCCGCAATTGAAGCATGCCTAAGATGATTACTTTTAAAAACAATTTTGTTGTACCACATCATTGTTTAAAATACCAAATTTCCACCAAAAAATTCGCCTAACTCAGGGACTGGGAGTTTATTGTTAGGAGGTGTAAGTGAATTATGAGGATGAAATAGTACACCCAAAATTTTCGAAGAAACGGAAAAGTAAAAGATAGGTCTCACAAGGGCACAGACAAACATAATGAAATTTTGTAATTTAATCTTCAAATCTTAAATTTTTTTAACAAACCCTTTCTTTTCTTCCTTTTTTTAAATTTTTCTGCCCCGATGCATTCCTATAACAATATGAATGAAATCTGAAGAAAAATTTTATTTTAAAGCAATAAAGATGATTTTTTTCTGCGTAAGTGAACAAATCATAATAGAAGGTAATTACGCCAATATCAGAATTTTTGACCAAAATTAAAGATGCCTTTGTCAGAAAATGTTACATACAATACCTTTAATTCAAGCCACATCATTATCAGTGTATCTCGAATGTCAAGGATCATTTAACTACAAAAATACTCTCATTTACTCTCATCCTCTTGCATGTCATTGACCTTGCATGCGAAACTAGAACATTTGTATCTCTATACAGCCGTAAATGCAACAAACCTCAGTTTGCGCTGCAGGGGGAAATACATGTCAGTGTAGTTTTTTGCTAAATTTGGTTTTTCGGCAGATTCATAATCCTTATGCTTACTTCAGAACACCAGCAAAGGTTCATTTCAAATAAATAGTACGAAATGATCCCAGGACAATCAACAGAGAATAAAGGGCTTAATGATCTTTGAACTTGTTTATCTCAGTTTAACATTCTACTCTTGACAATTTTTGATGACTTGGCTTTTGGATACTGAGTGATTTTTTTTTAACAAAATCAATTTTAAATATTACCAAATGGGCACAATGCTGGTTATTACAGGAAATTCCCATTTTTGCATTTTGAAGGTATCCCCAAGTACAAAAAAACACCAGTATTTTACAGATATTTCTGATTTAAAAAATAACTGTAAAAGCACATTCACAGGAAATATCTGTAAATAGCGAAAACTTGTCTTATTTTATTTACAAAAATCTCCTGTTTTTTCAATATTAATGGGATAATGACATAAAAACCTCAATAACACAGAAAAAGTACAAGAATTTTGTTATTTTACTGGATTTTTTTTCCAATGTACCATCATAGCAAAGGGGTATAGTTTTGAAGAAGTCCTAGCAGATGCAAGTCCTAATTTTTGATGAGAGAACTGTTTAAATTCATTCACCATGATATAGTTGTAATATTTTGCTTATTTTTGCCTTACTTCTTAGCAAATATGTGTGGTGCTCTGGCAAAATGAGCGGAAAGTCGCGATTGAAGATTTTGAATAAAATTTATTCAAAATCTTCAATCGCGACTTTCCGCTTTTAATGGCTTTTAAAGTAAAAATATGATGAAAAGATCAAATTTCGTTTTATGACATAAAACGTATCAATGCATAAGTGTATATGTAAACCACACGTTTTGAAGGTCAAATATGCCGGGAAGTGCAATTATTCACGGGTAATTGATTGCGTTTTGCTATCATACGCCATAGTAATCAGTAACTTTAAAATCGATTTGTGGCAATTTTTTACTGCCATATTTTGAGTGGACTGCCTTGTATTTCTATCTGTAAATGAAAATTGTAGAAAGAAAGTTATGACATATTATATATCATTCGAAAGCTGAGATTATAGAGAATTAAAATATGCCATAAACTCAATTTTGAAAATTGTGACTTTCCTCTCATTTTACCTGAGCACCACTCATATATAATCATGATAAAAGATATCTGTTTTTGCTACATATTTTTCAGCAGTTGTTATAGTTTGCTTGCAATGTATGAAGTCAAGAGTTAAAAGGACCTTGAGTATGATGCTTTCATAAATAAAATGACATTTAACCAAATAAAATCACATGTAGATGAAAATACACAAGAACAAAATTACTTTAAAGATGTCATTTTTTTACTTATGACTAATTGAATGAGTTTTAATATCAAGAGCTCTTAGAAAAAACTCCCAAAACCAAAACATTTCCTCCTCTGTAAAGCATCCCTTTTATGTACTGCATCACAAATGAGAGAAACACGTAGGAAGAACTAATAATTCTTATATTTCTTCTAGTTTGAAATTAAGAAACACAGTCTGGAATTTTCAGTTTGTTGTATTTTTTCAACATTTCCTCCATAATAACTTGACGATACAAAGCAGATACATAAATTGGCTATGTTTGCATGTCTGAGGAAATATTACATAACCACCAAAAATGACTAGGGCAATTTTATATAGTGAGATAGGCAAGATCGGCAATTATATTGAAACATGTTTTGAGATACCGGTAGGCAGAAATATAAAATGAAATAGACCAAAATATTAATAACATGTTGTGAGTTAAGGGGAAATATAATATACAGTGAGAGGGGCAATGTTGTTGGTATAGAAATATACAGTGAGATAGGCAATTCTATTCTGAGTAAGTCACAGGCTTGAGTTAGGCAATTTTCATTTTTATTTTGTAGAACATGTTCAAAATCATATATATTTGTTCATTTGCTCACAGTAGGTGCCCCTAAATCTTAAGAGCTGATTTATTTTAAAATCTCATTTATGTCAAAATATGAGATTGTCAATTATTTTATTAGCATGACGATATCATTATTATGCTATGCATTTTGATGCATGTATAATTGAATATCCGAGTACAAGGAAACCCCAACTCCAATAGCTCCCTTCTGTTAAGTTCTGTAAAATATAAATGCATGCAAATCTCTGAAAATGCTTTCAAATCACTAAAAAGCATTTCCATGTCTATATCCCAATCATAGTGTCACATTTGACCTTGTAGTTGACTTTTTTAGACATTGTTAGATAATTTTTCTACTATACAGTTGCAGAGGGGAGCTCATGGAGTTGGGGTTTTCTTGTACTGGCTGTTTAAATATAGCAAATATGTACTATAACAATGTGACACTATAATTAGGATATTGACATGGGAATGCTATTTTAGTGATGTGAAAGTATTTTCAGAGATTTGTATGCATTAATATTTTATAAATATAATTAACAGAAGCTATTGGAGTTGGGGTTTTTCTTACACTGGCATATTCAATTACTAGACAGATTTGTAGTGTGCTAGTTTGAAACATGCATGATATACTGCTAATGCTGTATGTCACATATACAGGCCATATCTTCAGTAATCATTTTATTGCATTAAAAGAAAATCAAATTAGCCGTTTCTCTACTAACATTACTATGATAAATCTAATTTATGTACTCAGTGTAATTTTTCATTAAAGATATATATTTCTCATTCATCCAGATAGTATTTGTAAATACTATATGCATATAATTTTGGCTGGTTTAAATTTTTATAAAATTGCAGAATTTGACCGACTTGAAAACTTTCCAACGTGATTTTTTCAATATCTTTGATTGCTCCAGAAATCTCAGTCCCTTTATCAATCATTTTTAACAACTCATTATCAACTGGTGTAGTGCCCAAACAACTTAAAATCGCCAAAGTCATACCAATATTCAAAAAAGATGACCCACAAATATTCTCAAACTATAGACCTGTTTC
>JXSR01S050345.1:0-11997 GCA_000969725.1 Ophiothrix spiculata
CCCCATTTTTTGCACTTTGTCACTGAAAGACCTCCTCTTTTTACCCAATTTGTCATCGAAAGACCCGTACTTCCGAGGTACATCACTTCCATATGTCCCCCGGGGGAAGAGACGGAGAGATTGTACTTTTGAGAACTGCTGGGTTTACCCACATCCCAGGATACCTGCAATCACCACGATTCATTGTGCAAAATTCTCCCATGATATACTCATGGTCAAAGCATCCTCAATTTTGTACTCGCATATCAGGAGTTGCTTAAAGCGGTGGTCACAAGCAGTCGGACTTGCACATACGTGCTGTCTGCGTGCAAATACGTAGGCAAAATTGTACGACATGTACGTTGTAGGTACCGACTCCACACAAATTTTACAACACACAGAATCGACGTAGCAGTTTTAGTGCACGAGGAACTCTCTCTGCATGCTGGCTACATTCAGGCTACTGATTAACCATCAGTACGGTCTGCTTATGCTTGGTACTGACAATATGGGCACAACATGGGATTTGTAGCCATTTTTCCCACAGCCACTTGCTCTGCGAATGACGCATTTAGCAAGTATGGACATCATGTGAGTATCGTATGTGTAAGTATGTTTTCTTGTAATAATGTGGTAGTCGTAAGGAGTTAGTACGTTGTACGCACGATGTAAGTACTTACAACGAGCGCAACGTACGATGCATTCAACTAATCACCGTCAGGTGTGTCGTGCGCAAAATGTACTTACATCATGCGTCCTCCCTGCATTTGCCACGTTTTTAGAAAAAATGTAGAGAACGTGGCCTCTCATAAAAAACCGTATGACGGGTTGTGATCACCGCTTTACTATCATGTTTGGAACAGTCTTTGCCCTTCTCTTTCCCCACGTTTCTTGATGTGTTTGCTAAGCCATGCTTTCATGCTGAGAAGAAATTTATAGATGACACTTTAGAGAATTTTCACCCTCTCTTTATAAAGTCTTAAATTTAGCAAATGAAGTGTTGCTGTTAGAAATAATTAAATGCTGTGATCATGCACACATATCCAAACTTCATTCCAAAATGTTCAATAATTGATAGATTTGGTGACCTGGCTGGGCATTGGAGACAAAGCACTTGGTTACGTGAACCAGAAAGTTTTTGAAATTGTGATGATCATAATGATTTTGAGACAGCGACAGAATCTCTGACAATCAATAATGTTGACATAAGACTCGAGAGATCATCACAATTTATTCAACCAAGTTCCCTCATTATCATGCTTTGAGCTGTCCGATACATGATAATATCGGACGGTACGCATGATAATGACAAAATTGGATGATTTACACCCAATATTTATTGGTCTCGCTATGAGTTTTAAAATATTTTTGCAACTCATAGCTCGACCAATAAATATGGGCTGAATCTATCCAATTTCTTATAAAAATCACCCTAATTTGATTATGACCCCTACACTCGTCATAATTCTCTCATATCATTGGAGAAATTTATCAAGAATCAGCATATTGCAATATTGTTTTAGAATTACACTCCCGGGGGGGCCACTGTCATTGCAAGGTGGACACCATGCTCATACATGGACTTTCAAAATGGACCCTAAACGAGTATTTATCTTTCGTCCATATGATACCCTAAACAAGTATTTTGTTATCTTTTCCCAACCCTAAACAAGTATGTTCAAATCAAGTCTGAAAACATACCCTTTTCAAGTAAGTCTTCAAATTAAACATATCCTTTTTAAATAAAGCCTTCAAATTATGTTTTCATCAGATGTTCTAAACTATGTACCACACCACACAACTTTCTTTCATAAAAGAGTACAATGAGACTTGCTGCGACATCTCCGTTCCGTTTGCCTGATTTCTGTGGGCTTCTCGTAGTTGAACAAGTCCCGACTTTTATACTGTTCTGTTGAATCTTGACACGGTAACATCACCTTTTACGAAAACCTGAGCATTGCTTGAAAGGGTCCTTCAAACTATAACTTATGCACTGCGTTCAGTTACCGATGTTGTGAAAGTTATAGCGAAAGCGCTACATCAAGGACGGGAAGTATTTAGTCTACTTGCTTTTACCAGTCGTCAACACGGTCAAACAAAATTTCGACAGTTTGCAAGTACAACAGGGACTGCTGATATTTTATTTTTCGTCCGGATTTTACTTTACGCCTTATAAATTTTCAAACATTTCTGAAATGTTTATGTCTAAAATACTTCATTTTCATGGCATGCAAAAAATATACCCTTTACAAGTATCCAATCTGGAAAACTATACCCTTTTTTCCCGATTTTTGCAATTTTGATACCCTTTCCGATGTACTCGCGTACATCGCCTTTTCGAGAAAAACAACCCTTTTTACTCGTTTTTTTGTACGCGCATGGTGTCCACCTTACAATGGCAGTGGCCCCCCCGGATTACACTTCAACATTTGAGACTTTTTGATCATCTCCACCATTTTAGATATTCGTCTGATTAGTAATACTGCCATATTCCAACTTATAATCCTGCATTTTGGTAAGCTGTATGAACTCAAAATGCAATTTCACAATAAGCATAGTTGCAGAGTCTGGTGTACTAAATGGCATACTCATGAAGATAAGATAACCAGACTCATCACCAAGTCAAAATTGTTCTTACCATGATCAGGTCGTGATGAAAAATCTGAAATACTTAACCTATGAATGATTTTGCTATGGAGGTGATCGATGCAAAGCATGTATCAATTGACTAAATGCTTGGACTGACTGACTTATCCACATGATGATGATGATGACTGAGTACTGATGAGCACCCTTACCCAAGGTGAATTCCTACCACGGATTAAAAGAGGAGATACCCGACATGGCATCAATTTTATACTGTGTGGGATTGTGCACATTTTAGTGTTTTCCAATAACGCAACGGATCTTGTCGTAATATGCAAATATTGAAAGCGAACACATCGGGAAAGAATCCTTCAGACTGCAAAGTCAAGAATAACCCACAGAAAGCCTCTGAACAAGCTCATCTCCATTGGAATATTTCTTTATTCAGTTTTAAATGCAGGAGGAAAACCAGAGGGAAGAACCTGGTGAAGTGAGTATGGACTGAAAACCCAATGCACATAAAGTGCCAGGACTGTCAAAAAGCAAGAGGAGTAGTGCTGTGCTAAACCACTTCACTTCCACATGTATGTTTTGCATCAAGTTTAGCACAGCATCCACATTAAGTAATATTTTGCATGGTTGAGTGAATCCAAACACTTCAAATTTGAGCCTTATGACTGACAATGTCATTACACACAGTCTGGTATCCCCCTTCTTAAAATCTATGATTTCTGGGTGACAGTATGTGCAAGAACAATGAAATGCACACAAAAAGGCTACCTATAATAATAATTATTTGTAAAATATAGACCAAAAAAGGGTTTTACATGTTACACGACCCTTAAGTTTACCAAAGGTAAGGTGAATTTTAAGTTTCAACGGTGAACTTGAGGTTCAAAATATTAAGGTTTTGTTGAATCCCATACACCGAAAATCTTGACTGAAAGTCTGAAGAAACTCATACCTATCATATAATATGATCCCTAAATTCACACACATACCAACATACACATTCTAAACTTTCTCATTTTAAAATTATTATTCTCTTCTTCTGTATCTCAGCATTCAGATAATAGCTGAAATTTTGTTTTTGTTTAAAAAAATAAAAAAGTAAACTCCATACCTCTAAATTTGAAGCTTGCTCTTTACTGGACTTCTCAGGTTCATGATTATTGTCACCAGACTCGTCAGTTTTGGTGTCCTCGGGTAGCAATTTGTTGGTGGCGCCATTAGTGGGACTATCGTCTTCAGGACTCTCAGGACTATTGTTGCCATCTGAACCACTTTCTGTCTTGCCATCTTTCACACCTTCTATGAAGTAGGTCTTCATTCCTGAAGAAATAGTGACAAAATGAAATATATGGAAAATTTAACATTTGAAACACGTTAATTGATGACGAAAAAAAAACCAATTTCCTGTTCCAGCAACCTGATAAACCTGAAAAAAATGACAGAATACTAACTAGGGAAGCATATGCAACATCAATACCACAATAATATCAACTTCCCATCAGTGGGAATTTCCTAAGTATTGGAAGAAGATATTTCTAATTGATCTTCTGAGGAGAATTATAATATACTGCCCTCAGTTTAGAGATGTGTTATTTCTTTGTATCCATTTATTTGCTATCTGCTATATCTAGTTTTTATACGTTTAAATGTTCTGAGTAGTACTGTAATAGAGTGGAGTTGCTTGCACAATAAACTGATACAATGAAGTAAAATCATGTGGAATTGGTTCATTAAATATCATTGGTTAATACAATCATGTATTTCCATCAAATCAAACAAACAGTCCCCCTTCAATGATTTTCTGAACGTCAAGACACAAATATTTAACCTGAGTTCATATTCATGTATTTAATTTATTATCTAGAGCTATAATCATTAGTTATCATAATTCTATCACCCGTCACACAATTTTACATTGTTACCTATAAGATTTGCAACAAGCAGACACATCTTTGCTAGAAAAAAGGTTAGCAATTTATATAATAATGACTTTTGGTCAATCAATTGCACATGTGAACTTGACCTAAAATTCCAGCTCTTCTTTTAATTAACATGAATCACAGATAATGAGAAATACCAGGCAGCACTGAGACGCAGATGATGTGCAGTCATTCTGATTCTGCTGAATTAGAGTGTTAACAACATTAAAAGATATTTTAGTTGGGTAATAGCGTAACAAGAGTTTTGTTAATTATTTTAATTTTTTTTTAAATTTATATCTTTTTTCCTGATGCCATTTTTCATTTGGAAGACAAAAGCACAAATATCATTGACACTAAGTTCAAAATTAATTACTAAGGCCTAAAAAAAACAGATGTTGACTTGCCCTTTGCGACCAACCCAAAATTTGCAAATTTAGGGTCGCTTTTTATGTGTGGGTGTGTGTGTGGGGGTGTATGTGTGTGAGCTTTTGCCTATCTCATCAGTAAATTTGGTAAAAATATCATGATATTTGGGTTGAATTTACAACAATATTCACAGAATGTTATTTGCATGAAACAAACATAATCTCGAATAAAGCACTAAACAATGAAAACATTTTTATAAACTGTTCTATTCAGTTTTTTGGGGTCCGGTCCATTTTCGAGGAAATTAAAAAAAAAGAAAAAAGATCCGACCGACTGACCATCATTTCACCATTAAAGGGCAAGTCAACAATTTTCATATAAAAGGGGAATATGTACCCAATACCATGCTGCTCCCTATCATGTTGCTGAATTATTGTACCTTTTGAAAGAAGACCAATGGCTATGTGCTTGAAAGCACAATTGGCGCATTTATTTTATTTTAATCGCAAACCTTGTCCACTTTCCTAACCACATTTGTGACCCGTCATATCGAAAGGTACCTTAAGGGTCCCAAAATGAAAACTGAATTTTTGCTCTCATCTGAAAGATTATATTTTAAGCTTTAAAATGACACCTTGCTTTTGGTTATTGGATGTTCGATTGCAAATTTACATCCCAATCGGTAAAAGCCATCGGGCTGATTCAGAAAACTATAGTTCTGAGAAAATTGAGTTTAAAGTTTCTGCACTGGTAAAACTTGAATGGAGAAAGGATTTTATCTCGGTTTTTAAAACATTTGTCTTATGTTTTGGATGTTGGAACCTGCTTAATATGATAGAATACACTTCAAAGATAATGTTTCTGATGAAATTAGAAATTCGACCTTGGACGTGATTTTTGACTATATGCTCAGCTTCAAATAATTTATGGCCCGTATCTCGTAATTTACTATGCCGACCTTAATGTACCTTTCAATATGACAGGTCACATTTATTAAGACTATGGGCGGTTCTAACTAAGGAGATTTCCATTACTATTATATAGCTAAGAGCCCCAAAATATGGGGAAAAAATAAGCTCGACCTCCAGGATCATAAAATTATGATGGTCACTCCCATAACAGTACTAAACAAGTCAACAGAAGTACAACATCTTCTTTAAACTCTCTCTTGATTCAATCTGATAAAATAACACACCTGAGATTCTCAAAAATTATAAGGTAACAACCTAAGAAATCCCCACATTTGAATTGTAGTTCTTATTTTCCAGCAACAAAATTACTAGATCTTACAAATAAATGTTGGCATTTCAGGTTTTTTCTCTATTTTAATCTAAGCTTTGTTGAAGGAGCTTGTTTTGTCTGCTCTGAAATATCAAATTTGGTGTCCATTTCTTTGGAGAGCAAATATCGCAGGCAGCATTTGCCGTCAACTCAACACTCAAGTGTAAACAAAGGGTAGTTTTCCATATTTGAAATAATATTTAAACAGGATGAGGGATTTTTCCCTTTTGTTTTACATTGATAAATCGAGACAATCTTAAAAACAAGGGGAAAAAATATGTTAACAAAACTTATTTTTGTAAGGTTTATGAACCAACTCAAGTCGTCTGGATTGTAATGCCTTGTTCAACTTCAAGGGGGTATCAAAAAGTTTTAAAGATTGCCAACAGGGAATAGAGCTATAGCGATGAATTTTGTCAGTATAGACATTTGTCCCATCATGGTGCAAAAATTATATAAATGGCATTTACACTTTCTATATAGGTGTAGAATAGATAGATGTCAACAATGCCTCCACTAACCAGACAAACTGCATGGAGAAATTAAAGACATGTGGCTTGATTTAACCTCTGCATTTCAAGAGTTACAGCTCAGTAATTCTATGATGGCGTGCCCAAAGCTTAAATGTTTGATACCATAGTAAATAGGTTAGGGCCTCTTCTTTTCATTAATAACAAAATATGGAATTCAGTCAACAAATTATGTCATAATGACGTAATAAAGCACGGCCAACCTGAAATGATGATATTACAATGTGGAATTGTTTGACTAAAAGAGGACCTTTACAAAGTCGGTCTGTGGACAGTCAGTTTTAAGTGGGAGAAACATATTACTTTGCATAGTGGCTATATGAATATGACTTAAAGGGTCACATAATAGAATTATGTTCCTGGCCATATTTTTTCTTGGTGGTCTTCAAAACTTTTTGATATCCCCTCATATTGTCAATGATTCTAGCTTTGCAATAGGGGCATACTAAAAACTACTGTAACAGTATGTGATTCCTGATCCAATTCATTTGTCCATCTCATCTCTATTCTCCTGAATTTTGTAAAAAAAGATCCCACAGAGATATGACAATTGCAAACTACAAACCATAAACACTCTAAGTTATGCCCATATGACATTTTTGCTCTTACTACACCGTCTTTTTGTCTCAATACAGCGTCACCTAATATCAACACAATCATCTTCCCAGAAAATTGACTTGGATATACAGGGTGTGTCAGAACGCTTTTGACGTAAACTGTTGTTTCTCCTCTTATATTTAACCTTGAGATACTTTTTTTTTCTTTTTTCAATTAGGCAATATCTGGTAACACTTTAATTAACACATTACTTGCTTCCTAAGGCGAACTCTTTTACATTTGATCAGTTGCAGAAATTAGTATTATGAAACAATCTATTTATAGAGGATTATCAATTGAGGCAGCTCTTGGTAAAATGTATGTCAAGAGATTTGTTTTTATGGCACTTAATAGTTTAAACCATCGTTGAAGCTCAACTTGATTTTGGACAAATCCTTTACAGAGCTATCACAGTTCCTTGGGAAATTCACAACCTATTGGTTGAAAGGCAACAAACAATTTAATACCAATAAAGTAAAAATGCTGAGGAAAAAAACCAACACCCTGAGCAGTCTGGTACAAAATCCAGCAGAGAAAAGCATCAGGACAAAGGAGAATAGGAAGACTCCAGCAAACATTGATGCGGTAAGAAGAGTATTAAATATGATCATACGTGAGTAGGTTTGTTGCACAGATTGTTTCAATGATACATTTTACATTTGTTTAAGTACCAAGTTCATGGAACAAAATTGAAAAAGAACACCTGATGAAGTTTGATCGATAGGAGAAAATATGACTATGGGTTTTGTATAGAGACGAGGCATTTTCCATGAAGTTTTTTCTGATACACCCTGTAGTGACTGTTGACTCGCGTATGCTGAGTATACAAGTGTCTGGCATTATCCAAAGAGATGGCAATAAAGTCCTCATCTTACGGAGTAAAGCTTCCTGTCTCTGCCACCTAGCAGTGTCCTAATACCTTTGCTATTTACAGACTACCAACTCTCTCGCCGTAATGTCTATGTAATATGGACACAAACTACAAACAGACTAGGCATATCAACTGTCCAAATCATTATATTTAACATTAGAGTAAAGACAAGAATTTTCTGTGTTACAAATGCCGAATTCTGTGTATTCCACGATGTAAATTTGTCAATAATTCGTGGGTATTGTACGCAATAATGTTCTACTTTCTAGTTTGGGTCTACGGACATTTTTATAAGTATATAAATCATTGTTTATTTTTAATTTGGGTCTATTAGACATTTATTTGATTTATTAGCATGTTTTTATCAATGGGTATCATTACCTATTATTGGTTTTGTTTTTGGGGCAATTGCAGACATGGTTTATAAAGTTTTGTTCAAAATGCTGTTTTCCTTGTTACATCTCAAATTCAGAGGTTTTCGCAGAAAAAGCCGCAACATGGAAAAATGGATCTTTACATTAGAGTCATGTAGTAAAGCAAAAAATCAGTTATGACCCCAAAAAAGTTTTGATTTCAAGTGGCATTTTTATTGAAAAGTTAAAAAAATACAATTACAAAAAATACTGAAGTAACGACCAGGCTTGAATCCTCACCATTCCAATCATAAATCCATACTCTAGCCACAGTACACACAATTCTTTTATCTGTAAAATATGTTATGATATGTTATCATCATGTAAAATGTAGCATGCTAGTAAATGTATTTGTTTATTGATCATGAAGGATGTCCTGGATTGGTCTCAGGTGGATCTAAATTTAGGCTCGTCAGGTCTTATTCAGGATATCATTCACAACCATTCACTTGATAATGACAGCTAGAATAAGAGCTTTACCATTACTTGGGCTGCTGTAATATGTTGCTATTTATCAGGTTTGCCTTATTCTTCGGTTTACTTTTATCAAAAAAACAATTTACAATAACTTCTTTTGAATTTGATGGTATGCTGCTATAACAGAGTTAACTAAAGAGCCATCAATAAATATACACACAAGTAAAAATAAATAAATAAATAAACAAATTAATCAATCAATCAATCAATCAATCAATTCATTCAATCAATCAATTCATTAATTAATTTAATGTCATCGGCAGGGTAAAACATATTATTTATAGCTGGTATTGGTATACTAATAGCCGAGGTGCACTTAAGTGAATGTCAAAAAACAAATCAGTCTGCTCTACTATATTTTGCTTTGACCCATTACTCCAGTACATTTTTTGGCCTACGTGCTCAAAGAAAATATCAGAAGAAAACTGCCAAGACTGTACACATGTTCCCTTGCAACACAAGTAAAACAATTTGCAAAAAATGTGATACATGGAACCTAAACTGCCTTTTAATTCTTAAATATGCAAGCAAGCAATGTAGATTTTTTTTTAACATTAGCATTAACAAATTTGCATTCACTGAAATCTTAAAAGAGTTGTTTTAACATAATTTGTTAGGAATATAAAAAGAGGCTTTAAATTGCATCTCTAAAGGCATCTATCGCATTTGAACACTGAAAAATATTACGATTATGTAAAATTACAGACAGCATTATACATAATAGGCTGAGAAGGAATAATTTACCAGTGCTTTAGGCAAGTCTGTGGCTTAAAATGCTGGAGAACATATATGAAGGAAAAAGCTCCCAAAACCTCTCACATGCTATATATTAAATATTTTCATTACAATTACACCAGTTGAAATTATAATAATTGAATATTGAACAAATATCTGCCCAAGTTTTGAAATACATTGCTCCTAGATCCTTGAAATCTTAAAGAAACTCGGAAGTTCAATACCAGAGGTGGTATTATAAGATATTGGAAATATCCATTCAAAACTATAAAAACTGAAATCTAGTCAAAATCAATTTCTGTCCTAAAAGAAATCCAGTGCTATTTTTTTTTTAGAGACGACTTGACATATGAGATTGAGATACAAGCTGGTGTAAATGACACTATTACATGAAGCAAAGAATAGCTTGCATTGATTGCACTCCCATCATGGCTGCCAAATCAATCTGACATAGACAAGAATAGCACAAATTTGAAGGCATCACGCTCTTGTAAAAGGATGCAGATCTATATATAGAAAGCTTCAAAATACTTGGACTAATGCATTTGTTTCAAAAATACCACTTGTGATGTTCAAGGATAATACAGCGAGTGATGGAGTAATTGATATGGTAAAACGTAGGAGTCTGTAGTCGGGAATATTGATTTTGAACTATGAACTAACGAAGGTGACACATTTTTATGTACTGTGTTGTCTTGGAATATCGGTGTGTCTGCAACCATCTAAATTTATATCTTGCTGGGCTCTGACGTCTTTTCCAAAAGACCGCTGATCAATCTTACCACTTGATTTCATCCCTATCAATTTATTTTGAAATGATAATAAATAATAGAAAAGTCACAGCCTTTAATTACCTTAAATTTCAACAAGACAAATAAATTATTCTGATCAACAAACCCTGGATAATGATTTGTATTGTTGCTGTCACAAAATATTCAAAAACTCTTTAAAGACTAAAAGATGCTAAAGTGAAGCAAAAATGCCAAACTTCTGAGCAAAGCTAACACCTTAGAAATATTTTGATACAAAAATGAAACGATTTCTATTCATTTCAGAAGATGGGACATGAAATATCAATTTCCCCAAAGGCTAGACCTTATTGTCATAATGGCATTTTCAAAACAGGGAACAGAATGTTCAAAAGAAAGTGAAGTGCAAAATGGTGACAAGAAATTCATAGCACAAAGAAATGATAACACAAGACTGATATGAGGAGGGGAGGGGTACACACATATATTGAAGATACAGGTATATGTCATTGTGAGGAACTCTTATATAATATAAAGCTTCCTCTTCCGCTCCACCTCTTCCGCTCCACCCCCCAAGAAGAACCCTGTTTCAAGCTCACTTCAGTTCTAATACATGTAAAAACCCACATTTTTATGACAGCAGTCAAAAAAGTGTGTTTCCAAACATTACTTATTATGGGCATGTTTCTATAGAAAAAACTATTAAACCCTAACATATCGAAATCTCACTACTAAATCTCACTGTAAAAAGTCCAGGGTTATATGCAGGGACCCGGGTAGCGACTCAGTGGTTGCTTGCTATGGGTATGGGAAACGTGAGGGCAATGGTTCGAACCCTAATGAAAACATGTGTTTTTCACTCTTCTCTTTACGAGGGAAATGGTAAAGTTTTTTCAGTTCAAAAGCTCCTAGTTTGGACCAAAAAATCTGTCCAGTCAGCATTATGTTAGAAAACCTGGGCTGCATAAGCCTGTCATTTATTTTAGCTTCCCCTCTCCCCAGGCCTGATACTACAAGTCAGATTAAAATAGAAGATGCATTTGCTCTATAAAAAAACACTTGTGGAAAATTGTCATTTGAAAAGGTTTGAATAACATGTTTAGTTATTGATAGGTGATCTTCAAAATATCAAAAAAGTGTTTGAAAAATGTCTTGTAAATTTTTGATTTTACATTTTCTGTTATCATTCTAGCTCACTAGTGGAACATTAAAGAATTGAGTTTTACATACAGAAATCACATGTTTTAGAATCAATGAGCTAACTGTCAAAATTCAATGTGTGTCCATCATGAATATTGGTTCTTAAAAATGCTTATTACAAAATGTGATCTGAAACCTGTAGGGATACTCAATTTTGGTTTGGGAAAGTTGAAAAGCCATATCATATCAACTTTTATTTCCATATATAACATGTACATGTATAATAAAACTACAATATATACAAACAACATAAAATAAAAACAATGTAACAAGAGAAAC
>JXSR01S050347.1:25347-41225 GCA_000969725.1 Ophiothrix spiculata
GGATTGAATTCAGAACAGGCACTGAATAGTTGGGTTTATTTCCGTCTTCAAAAATTCATCAAATATATTCACAATTGTTACATTTTTACAAGCTCTTCATATACAACAATCCTTATGACCATGCTCACTATATCAAATTTAACAGTTCATGTAAAGACTATCTTAAAAATTTAGCACTTTATTACAGTGGAAACTCATTATAACAAAATCTGGTATGAATTGCCCTGTTATAAAGGATTATTTTTCTGTATCATTTAGCAAAATTTCCTTTATTTCTTACTGTTATAAGAAATTTTGGATATATATAAAAAAGGTAAATTTTCTGCCCCCAGCAACTTGGTTTATAAAGAGTTTCCACTGTTATTAACGCCCTTTGCCAAGGTGCTCTGCATTATAGTATGCATTACATTTAACTAATTAAAGGAGTTGCTTCAACTTTTTCTCAAAATGTTTTGGATTTTTATGCCAAAATATTTCTCATATTTTTCTCATAATCCATGCGAAATTTCACAGCTGAGTTATGTTTCGTTTTGGAATTATATATGAGATTGTGTCTAATTATGGTAACCATAATTAATTTTACACAGTAACGAACAGACGGCTCTAAAATCCAAATTTCCCATAAAATCAAAACGGTTTGACTTATTTAGCTGAAGTTTGAACCTTAAACCTCTTATAGGTGGTCATCTTTCATATGACACTGAATTAATTTTGAAAAATCGGACCAAGCTCCTTTAATGTGATATATTGTAACAATGATCACACTCAAGTTTTTAACGAACATCGGGATCACCATGCATACTTGAGTCTAGCGAGTGAATCAAATGATGCAATATTAATTGCCTTATTTTTAAGATAGACTATTTTCATCTTTAAATATAAAGTGTCAGATTATGTTGGTTATACATGTAGGCTGTTGGAATATTTACAAAAACAAAATACTGTTGTGCAAGGATTTATCACATGCAGTCTGCAACTTCCCAGCACTGTTAGGCATTTGAATTGAGAATGATGATTTAAGGGCAGCATAGACTTCACTCAAAAAACACCTACACCATGGCAAGCATATGGTGTTATTATCAAAATTTCACGAATATCACAAACATTCAAAGATTTTTTACCAACATTCCAAGTTAATTCGATCTTGGAATATCAACTGAAAAACAGATATTGTTAATAAAATGGTAAAGTAAAGAAAGCTATAGAAAAAGAATTTCAATTTGGAAATTTTTGTTCCAATTTGTTTACCAATATTGCAAGATTTTTGACTTTCAAGCATTATTTGAAAATCTTGCAATCGAAAATGACGACATTCAAGCTTTACATATGTCTTAGTCCCAATATCCAAGATTTTCAATTATTGATTTTCCAAGATTTCAACTAATAATCCTCCAAATTTGATTGATAACTTGTTTATCAATATTTCATGATTTTATCTTTTGAACATTATATACCAAGAGTTTTAATTGATAACAAGATTTTAAAATGAAAAATGGAATTGGTTGTTTATATTGGATTATTTATCAGCGATCTTCCAAGTTTTCAATTATTAATATTTCAAACTGTAGTCGATAATTTTTTTTTTTTTGGATAATAGCACAAGATTTTAAGTTGAAACAAAACTGCAGTGATATAAATAAACTCTAGACTAACCATCAATATAAATAAATTGTATTTACAGAACTACCAGCAAAACCAAAATGTTTGGTGATATTCAAACATTTGCATAAGATATCTTGCCGAGTCAACTTTTCACTTTTTATATACCCCATTTACACAATGCAAAAAGTCATCATCAATTTCAGTTCTATGATTAGTGTGATGTGAACAGGTCTTATGTTGATTGCAAAATGTCAATCTTAAAGGGGCATTGGACAAGTTCAGCATCATCCCCAAACTTTTCCCCAAACATTTTGAGATTTACATCATGCAAAGTTTCATTGTCAAATTCAAACCCTATGTATCAGAATATTAAGATATTCTCTTATTTTTAATTATCGTTGTCGAAAATGATAAATACTGCCCTATAGTTGAATTTTTAGAATTGACCTTTTCAGGAGATCTAATGAAAACTCCAAAATTTCTTTTGATTTCTGTAATCTATGATGTGAAAGGAATGTTTTACAAACAAATCGTTGGCTCTTTCTCGTTGTATAGCATCAATATATACGTTTAGAGAATAGCCTCATACACAAAATCAACAAATAAAATAAAATTCAAATGTGTGACTTTTTTGAAGGTTTTGATCAAAATTTTCCCGATATCTGGTAATTTATTGTTATTATCAAACATAGGAAGTGTAAATCATCCTCAAACAACATTTTGTCCAATGCCCCTTTAAAAGAAATCACTTTGGTCGTAGATGATTTGTAATGTGTACAAGTGTAAACTGACATCCTCATCAATATCAGTAGAGTTTACTCTGCGTGAAGTTGAATGTCTTTATGCATGAGGACGTCAACAGTAGAAATTAATTTCTCACAGAAAGTGAATTCAGAATCAATAAACAGGTACATGTTGGGAGTAAAAATTGAAAACTAAAATGAATTTGATGACAACTTTTTTGCTAGTGTAAACAGGGTATAAATCTGAGATGCCACAGTTTGGCCTCAAAAATCTGAACAAGCACCATGATTTAGATTACA
Source organism: Ophiothrix spiculata (assembly GCA_000969725.1). Lineage (NCBI taxonomy): Eukaryota > Metazoa > Echinodermata > Ophiuroidea > Amphilepidida > Ophiotrichidae > Ophiothrix > Ophiothrix spiculata. Next base: position 27,993 of record JXSR01S050347.1, read on the forward strand.
ACATAAAAAAACATTACCGTGGTGTTTGAGATGTCCCTTTTTATTCCTGAAATGTGCAGCATAATTCACAAGGGCTCATGCAATCGTGATTGCTCAAACTTATATGTGACCGTTCATCTCGAACGAGCTGTAAACAAACATCATTTTGCGCTACAGGTAAAAATACATGTCAAGGTCGTATTTTACCAAATTGATTTTTTGACAGATTCACAATCCTTGTGCTTGATTCAAAACACCAGCAAACTTTCATTTCAAGAATATGATCAGAAATATGAAATATATCTGTATATTTTGAAGTCAATCAACATAAAATATAGGATCTTTGAATACGTTTAACGGACTATAACTTGACTTCTGGACACCACATTATAAGTTCATTGAGTTTTCATTTTAATCCTCATTACATGTTTTTTGCCTTAAACTTTTATACCGTTGATTTTGACATTTCACCGGTAATAAATCATCCAATATTTAGTCCACAACCCACAAAGATACCATTTTTCAATGCCTTGAAGGACAGGAATATGCCTTGAGGGTATCATTGGGTCCTTCACAACCCTCAAAATAGACCACATAGTAGTGGGTGGGCTAAATATTGGATGATTTATTACCAGTGAAATGTAAAAATCAGTGGTACAAAAGTTTAAGGCAAGGAACATGTAATGTATGGTCTAACAAAATATATTTAAAAAAGTAAAAATGGCAAGAGGCCGTATTTACGGCTCATTTGGGATGGACGGTCTCATATGTGATCATCCATCACAAATCTCCAGTAAAGTACACCCCTGGTCAATTTCATCTTTGCAAAAATCTATTTTTAGAATGTGACTTTAAATGTATTTTGCCCTGGATCTCCTCGAAATAATAATAAAAAACGCGTCTCAGGTTTCAACTTCCATAGGGTACAAATTCAAATGTTGCTGCATAAACATAAAAAACAGGAAGACAAAAAAGGTGACCTAAAAGTGCAATAAAAGAAACAAAAAATCTGCATAGCAGTTGGGGTTTTGTACAAAAGGAAGCTGAGACAAAATGTTTTTTCTTTACAGCCCAATAAGACAGGGTATTAGCACCCGCCCAACAGCCACTGGTGGGTACATTACATGTTACTTGCCTTAAACTTTTGTACTGTTGATTTTGACATTTCACCGGTAATAAATCATCCAATATTTAGTCCACAACCCACTAAGTTAAAAATTGTCATGCCTTGAAGGACAGGAATATACCTTGAGGGTATCATTGTGTCCTTCATAACCCTCAAAGTAGACCACATAGTAGTGGGTGGGCTAAATATTGGATGATTTATTACCAGTGAAATGTCAAAATCAGTGGTACAAAAGTTTAAGGCAAGGAACATATGTAATGAACTTTGGTGTCGGGTTAAAAAAATGAAAGTTACCTGCCCAACATGGTAGGTAAAATTTCAAACTTTTGATTTAAATTTATACAAAAATAGCTTCTTTTGTTTGCAAAAAACACAAAATTTTCTGAGTTTATGAAAAATGCACAAATTTGGGCCTTTTGTAGCAAATTCCAAAATTCCATTTTTTAGAGGTTAGTGATATATTTTTTTTTTAATTCGGGCAGGTCAATTTCTTGTCGGGCGGGTAAGTTTGTAAATTTACCTGCCCGAAAATGGCTAGTATGAAAAATACCAATGTCCAACCCTGCCAATAGGACATCGTCATGTGAATGCAAATGTCACAGTCACATGTGCAATCGCTGCGATATGTGACATGCTCCCACGAAATCTGGACAAAGTCGGGAAAATCATTTTTCTAATTTGCCCAAAAGAAAAATGCTGAAATTATCAATTAAGCTTTGAAATGATGTATCACTTGTCAACATTGATCAACTTTTTGCCCATGAAAAATAAATATTTCTCTTGGAAATGTCTTTATTTTCAATTGATTTATGGCAAATGTATTGGGCTGTTACTCCATAAGTGTCTTTGTCTGGGTTTTATGGGAACAAGTTTATTTAAAACCTTGAGTGCAAAAATACCCTAAAAATTCGACTCGATTGATCCATGTAACCTTGCAGCCATCTCCCAAAGAACCATTCAAGAGCCACTGACCTATAACTTCAATCACCATAGTCGGGCCTATTCACATTGATAAGACTTGTGCATCGATTTCTATGGCATGTGAGTACGATTACCTTAATTTGCTTGCAGAAGAATAAGCGCCTCTAAATTCTTGCCTATATAGTGATGATCAAAGAACAAGACTGGATATTTTACAGTATGAAATTATGAAAAATGGCAGCAATTGCACAAACTTTCACACAATTAACATGACAATATTTTTGTTCTTATCTTAGAGAATACATACGAGGGGGTATCAAAAAGTTTTAAACTTTACCCAGAAGGGATTGAGCTATATCAATGAAATTTTGTCAGAATAGTAACTCGTCTTTATGTACATTATGGTGCAAAAATTGTCTCATAGGTAGTTTTACTTTCTTTACAGGGGGTGATTGATGTCATCTACCTACCCGCTTAAAACATAAGCTGCATTGAGGAAATTGAGACATGCGGCGTAATTAATTCCTTCCATTTGAAGGGTTATATGGCTCAGTAAATCTTATTGGCACCACCAAAGTTTAATTGTTTGATACCATAGTAATGGGTAGGGTTTCCTCTATCCATTGATACCAAAATTATGGAAATCAGTCCATGAATGACCTCACAATTGTGTTGTAAGACATGACTGACCTGGAAATGTTGATTTTCATTGAAATCTAAAATCAGATATTTTCAATAAAGAGGATCCCTACAATTATGGTCTGTAGACAATCAGTTAAAAGTGGGAGAAATGTGTGACTTTGCACATTAACTATGTAAAGATGCCTAAAGTATCTCATAATGAAATGTTGTTCCTGGCGCCATTTCTTCTGGGTAAAGTTTAAAACTTTTTGATACCCCCTCGTATATCATGCAAATAGCACCACCAAACAATCATACTTATACATGTACTTATACCGCCCTGTACCAACACCAAATAGGCAGGCCTTTTTACATAATGAATTGATACAAATAAATGTGTGCGTATAAACACAGCACAACTGCAGCGTGCCTCGTACGTGCCACTCTCGTATTAGCATCTATGATGCACGTATTACATCTATGATGCATGTGTAGGTGGGATTATGTTTACTTGTGGATGAAAAGCCTAACAATTCCCACCTATTTAGTGTTGATCAAAGTATATACAAATACATTGACCTGATGTCAGTCGATTTGGACTTGCACATTGAAAGTCCACATCCCTGTGTAAAATGTTAGGAAGTATTTCGCACAGGTGATGAATCAATGAAACTCAATCAAGAGAAGATCAATCAATCAATCAATCAATCAATCAATGATACACTGTACTTGCTTGCATGACATGCATACCCCATTAAGGAGTCTATTCGTACAGGGGACCAACGGCTTAACATGACTTCTGAACCGTCCATCATGCATTGCTTCCAATGGGATTATTTGTGTATTAAGTCATGCGAGTAGTTAGTGATGATCAATATCAGACTTTCAGAATCACTTCAGACTTTCAAGAAATCACTCAAACACAAGCTTTTCCCATTTTAGGTTTTGTTGCTCAATTTTTGTTTGTTTCCTGATATTCCTTTGTGTTTCTGCCGCGCATTGTTCTTTATGTAAAAGCGCGGTAAAATAATTGTATGTATGTATGACGAAATATGCCTAAAAGGTAAGATTACAACCAATCTAGGTTCATTTCATTGCTAACTACTCCCATAATTTCCTACAGAAGTAATTCCATAGGAATCAATGCATGATGGGATACATACAATATCTTCTCTTAACTCAAACTATCACGGTTGTTCAGCAAGGCCTAAAAAAAAATGTGTTTGTTTGCCCTCCGCGACCGACCCAAAAAATGCAAAAAATTTGGATCGTGATTTTATTTTTTTTTGTTTTTTTTCCAAACATGTAAAATATGAAAACTCAATATTTTCAATGGAAAACATAAAATTTAGCAGTATAAAGTCACATTTAGTAGTATAAAATGCATATTTCCTCTAAATAATGACCCACAATATTTGATTAAGCCTTCCATTGCTTGGCATATGCGATAAAATCCATGTAATGACATCACTCTTTAAAATAAATATGATGAGAAAAAAAAAAAAAAAGGAATCAACCAACCGACCGACCGACCCAAAATTTCAATTTTTCCACTGGAGGGCAAACAAACAATTTTTTTTTGGCCTAATTGTGGTCTACCATATGGCAAATAGGGAGGAGCCATGCATTTTATATATATCATGTAGATCAACATGATTGATGAATAAATGAAAAGTTTCAAAATATCTGCTCTTTTTTTGTTTCAGCAAATTAGACCTTGCTAATTTAAGGTTCTGAGATTTGGATTGTTTTCCTTGAAAGAGAATAAATGGCGTTCATTATTATTATAATTGGCATGTACAGTCACAAGTTAAAATCCCTTCATATGGCTTGCTGTTACATACCAAGTCCGACGGCTCGCAAGTCAGATAATCCGAAGGCTTGCTAATCCAAACACATAATTCAGTGGGAAAAATATAACCTTGAAAAAGCCTTACTAGTCCGAAAAAAAACTGCTCACTAGTACATAGGTTCACTAGTCCGAATGTAAAACTAGGCTCGTCAGTCCTAATTTTAAAACAGCTGGCTGTAATAGTCTGAATTTTAAAAACGGCTTGCCAGTCCAAATTTTAGAGACAGCTCGCGAATGCAAATTTAGTATACAGCTCGCTACTCCGAATTTGAAAACAGTTCGAAAAAAGTCTGAATTTTGAAACAAGGTTATATAAATTATGCACATTATTTTTACTATTCAGACTATCGAGCTGTTTTTAAAATTCAAACTGTAATTTTTAACCTTTTTGTAGTTGGTATACTTACAAGCCTTTTAAGATTTGGACTGGCGAGCCCTTTTAAAAAATTGGAAAAGCTAGCTGTTTTCAAAATCTGAACTAGCGAGCTGTTGTTGATATTCGGACTATCAAGCCTCTTTTTAGAAATTTGGACTACTTATGGCAAGCCCAAATTGCAATTCTAACCAGCGAGCTGTCCGATTAGGGAGCCGTCGGAATAGCGAGCTATCCCCCACTGCCATACCCTTAGGCCTATAATGCAACAGCTCAATAAATCTGAAAAGTTCCACAAAACTTTGTGGAAGTTTTTGAGAACACAATTATGAAATATAAGAAAAGGGGGAGGCATTATATAAGTCCGGGTTTTAAGTTCCTTTCAAGTTATACAATTATACACATTATGCATTTTCATGTTAAAACCTTTCAACTACATGATGTCACTGCACGCAGGCATTGATCATAATTAATTTCTTATCCTATAATTATTCTCATAACGTGAGTTGATATGTAATGTCTAAAAATATCATGCTTGCTTGCAAATGCTCTATTTCTTCATTCCTCGCCTTTCTTTCCACGTCTCAATGATTTCTATCTCTTCATATTGTGACTCCTTATATGCTTCCGTTTGGTACCAAGCGTCTAGGAAAAGATGCACTGCTTTGAAATCTGCTGGGATTTCATATTGCTGAAAAAGAAGAATGGTATATAAAGACTTGGTTAATTTGAAATGTCCCAGATCCAAACAGAAGCATCCAAAGCTAAAGTTGGTAGCATCAAAAGCTAAAGGTGATATCAGATTGAAATAATTTTATATTTTAATGAACTTTGTGGGTGTTGATTTGACTTATTGATTGAATTTATTGATTTGAATTGCATGCTCTTTATAATTTTTTAATTTTCTCTCTTTCAAAAATTAAGTTGAGGAATATATTTTTATATCTTTGATATTACTGATTCATTTATTTCTGTTCATTTTTCTTGCTAAATTTGGTTTTATTTTTAATTACAGGTAGTCTGATCTTACAGACACTGTTGCATTAATTTTAGTATTTTTTCTTCGCCATACCTTCTCAGTTCCCACTCCACTCTTTGGCTATCGAATTGTGGTTTTGGGAGGAAGTCAAGCCTACATATGTAATTTTATATTTATTATTTTCATATTCTGTACTGGAGACAAGAACTTGACAGGCCTTTGGCTTATTTTCTTGGTCTCTTCCACAATGTTTATATAAAGTTAATGTGCCATAATGTTTATAATTGTGTACACACTGTATTTACATGTATGTGGAAATAAATAAATTATGTCTTATGTCTTATTATAAAATGCTAATTCAAAGTCAACAGTGCATCAAGGCAGGCAGTATCAGAATGGCCAACTTAGGCTGTTTTCACAAATATTAGTCATGGCTAATCATGAGCAGCTCAAGAGCGAGACAACTTAGTAGTTGCGTTCACACATGGACACGACTTGCACATTAAAACTAGTGCCGGGCGCATCACTTTTAGGCACAAGCGAGAGGCACTAAACGTTGCGTTCACGCTGGGAAATTGCTCATTTAGTGAGAATATGGTCGTGACCAAATTTTTGTGTGAACAGTTACCCTGGTGAACACGCCCTTAGCTACTACCAACTAGTCAGATCAGTGTTCCCGCTAAGGATTTTGACTTTTTGTTTTTGGCTTCTGCGCCAATTTCACAGTGGTCAAGATCCCACCTAAAGTTCAAAGTCTATTTGTATCTGGAGCAAGAGTTTAATTTGTGCATGTCTTAACCCATTTGTTGTCCATTCTATATTTATTATGGGACTAAACTTGAGCAAACACATACTGACCTATATCTAAAATTCATTATTTGCTCACAACTGACACAAACAAGCAGGGGCGTAGCTAGGGGGGGGGGGGGCAAGTTGCCCCGGGCGCTACCTCTAGGGGGGGTGCCAAATCGCCACTACATGAAAAATAATTGGGCAAACAACAGGAGACATACTGCTGAAATTAGCTAATTTTTGCCTTCACATTTCAGTACTTTTTAGCTTTTAATAAGCAAATATTACTGCAAAAAAGCAAAAAAAAATGTGCCCGCAATTTTAGCGGAAATTACCCATTTTAGCAAAAAAGAGGAGTTTTTCAAAGCTATTGGAATTTGTTTGGGGCGTACCTTTCAAAATAATTTGGCCTAAACTTTCTTAGAATTTAGATGACAAATGATGATAATGTTTTTGACTTTTATGCATACAGGTACGGTGCGCGGCGAAGCTGAATATTCATTTCAGTTGATATCCCGTTTCAGCTGTTTTTAATCCAAATTTGGATACGGGTATCCGAATTGTGATACGGAGTATCAGAATTCGGATACATATCCGAACTGTGAGTTCCGCCGAACTGATATAGCTTCTGACGAAGTTGTGAAATGATGCATGTAAACCTCAAAGTGCTTGGAAGATTGTAGTAGAGTCGAGAAGGTATAATGGTGAATAGTGGATGTTACACATCTCATCATCAAAGGCCCACATTGCGTTCATGTTGCAGATACAACATTAGCACTGCTACTTAATTATTGCCTAATTTGTCAGCATCAAAGGTATGTTCACTGCTCAACAAACTGGGGATAAGTAGAGCATAACACAGTAGCCCCTATATTGAATGCAAACCTAGCCACTCTGACATGAAGTAATGTGGTCAGTTGGGTGCAGCCAGCAAGTGACAGTATCTTGCCGTACAAAAATTAGGCCGGAGCGGACATCCAGGACGTTTGTCCAAATAGCCCGGTGAAAACATTTGCCGACTTCCCGTTCGAATCAATGGAGACTCAATGACGGCTCGCGGAAACTTTGATTGATTTTAACGAAATTTTAAAATATTTTGATTCCAAAATCATATGAGATGTGTAGTATTCAAACCACAGGAAAATGACAAACAGCTCATCATTTTACAGATTTCCTTCTCGCTAAAATAGAATGAAAATGAAGGAATGCCTGGCTGAAGTATTGATTGTTTTCACCACGCACGAAGTTCAATGCGAGTTATTTTTAGATCATTGTGCTGCCTATGACGTAGGTCCGCTATTATCAATAGTTCTTCTGGCTTATCATCACACCTTGAATTCAACAATTCTGACATGAATCTGGAAGTCGATTTTAGTCAGCAATTGACAAATTTTGTTATTCAAGAATAGCTTTGGTTTTCATCTTGAATATTTCAAGTTAAGGCAGTCACTCTAACATGTTTTAGTTTGGGCAGTAGTTAGCATCCAGCAAGCGACAGAGTCTTGCCAGAAAAGGTGCGTTTACACTGTGACGACTCATTAGGAGTAACGACAAGCAACGTAGACCTGCGGATTGCAGTTTTGAATTATCTGCCCGTCAACGTTAGTTAGTCAGTTAACGCTCACACAATCCACTAGCCACGCACACTATCGTTACTATCAGTCGTTTTCAGTTGCAAGTTTGTTACCCTCCGTCGTTACCCTTCATCACAGTGTAAACCCACCTTAGAGACCCTTCTGGTTTATCTCACCTTGAATGCAAGCCCAGCAACTTTGACATGGTGTAATTTGGGCAGTATATTACAGTCAGCAAGTGACAGTGTCTTTCCATTCAAAAATGGTCCTTCTGGTTTATCTTCATCTGATAAGAAGTCTTCCAATTCTTGCAGCTCATTGTTCAACTTCTTCTTCAGAATCTCATCCTTCTTGGGATCCCAGTTCCTACAATACCTATATGGGTAAAAAAAAATTCAAATGACACTTTATTTTCTCAAATCATTTATATTTGATCCAGTTTTCTACAATATACCTACAAGCAGAAGAAAAAAACATTGAAATAGTGGAGTCAAATTCTTGACAAGCAAAACTTAATTTTGGCTCAATCCTTTGAACCCTGGCCATTCAACATGTATCTGTAACGCTGACCGGGCCAACCCGAAAGTTAAAAAACACAATATAACCCCTAATTTTTGATTTCCCTTGCTTTACTTTTTAATTTTTCATTAGTCTGAATTGTTCCAATAACCAACATTCACAAAAGAATACTATTTATGTCGACCAACATATTCAACATTTACGTTGTAGTCTATGGACAAAGCTGCATTTGTTGAAAATTGTGAAAAAATTTATGAAAATAATGAGGAATATTTCACCTATGTCGGGTAAATAAGAGCAAAATGACCCATCAACCATTGATGTCTTCCGATATAAATAAGACCATTGAAAATTGGAACTGCCCTGTTGACAGGTAAATCAAGTTTCTGACACGTTAACAAGCTCATTGGGTATACGGTGACCTGCTCGTCGCGCGCGTTCAAAGGTTAAGGTGTCTGGTCCATGACTGAAATTGGCTGGTAAAGATAGGCATGAATAATGTTTTATTGATGTAGAACCGATTTTAATTTTGCATGCGAGTCTGCAGTTTAAAAATAGCACTTTATGAGCTTTTTGGCAAACATCTGTACAGAGGTCTATGGGAAATGTGGCAAAAAATGACATTATATATTTAGTGTTAATTCAAAAATTTCCCACTCAAATTTTGTGTCAATTTTGTCACAAAATTTGCACAAAAGTATATTCCTTCATTAACCAAAATAAAAAGTGGGGGTCACCGACCTATTATTCACAAAAAAAATTTAAAAATGTGACATTTTTGGCTGCTGCTTCAAAACACTATTTTGCATATACTGCGTTGCTGCACTTGCAAGATCAAAACAAGTGCGTACCAGCGGACCAGACCCTTTACTTATAATTGATACTATACTACAAAAATGAAACTAGAGACATATTTCATTGCCTATTTTACTAGTGTATTTCAACAGTGCAAAATGTAGTGTACCGTATATGAAACCCTGACACAATAGGGTGCCATTAATTAAATTAATACCGGTACATGGGATGTATAGCGCACTATGCCTCACTGATTTGTAACTCTATATGGGATTAACAAAAAGAGTGTACGCTGACCACTGTACTGTGCTCTAAGTAAGCTCCATTCCACACCAAGCATCACCTCAGGTTAAGCGGCAACCTCTGGGTGCTGAACCTTGATCAGCCCACATAATGACATATGCATATCATTATCGCTGCCCGGATCAACTCCCCAAGTTTCACTCTGGTTTTAACAAAAACAGTTAGCAGTTAGTTCCTTGTCCAATGGAATTTCAAGCAGAACTCGGGATCTACCACACCGCAAGCAAGCGCCTTGCGTTTGACTACTTTAATTTTAGCAGTGGTAAAGGAGATGCACTTTTATAAGGCCTAGATACACTTCGTCATTTTTGTAGTCATTTTCATTCAGAATTTTCTCATGGTGTTTCACCACTGTGTTAAATTTTCTTTCGGAATGAACATTATTTTCATTTTAATTTTTTCTCATTTGCCATGGTGTAAAATGTTTGACCATTTACCAAAATGTTCATAATGGTGAAATATTTTGTTCGTATCACGGCACATTTTGCAATGATTAGGCCTACTCATCTGTAGTATTTTGATAATTCATAGTACATTAATTTCTTTGGTAATCATTGTTTTCATACAATACCAAGTGGTCTTTTGAAATCTTTCCTTGACAGGTACTGTGGATTTTATTCTGAAGAAAAGATTAACTCATTACTTTATATATTCCTCCAATGAGAAACATTTTCAATTGGTATGTTTGCCACTTTCTTATTTTTTATCATTCTAATTTGAGTTTTAGTGGATTATTTGATAATTTTGTCTGGAAACTCGAGGTCAATATGCATTCAGTTGTCTGGATTTTGCAATTGGTAAAAATGATTAAGTCTATCTGACTAACGTTATATCTGACCCATTAGAAATTTAGCAGAAAAAAATTCTGCAGCGAATTGATTTTTGTAACATAATGAACTTGCATGATGAGGGAATATTCCTACTTACAGGTTAAAAGCATGAGAGACACCGCTTCCTACAACATTAGCTTCTTCATCATCTGGTTTCAGTGGGACATCTGTGAATACTTGCTCCAAATAATCTGCCATCTCTGATACGTCTGTGAATTCTCGATCAGATACTGGATCTTTTAGATAAGGTGTTTTCCTAAGAGGACCTGGTGAAGAGACCATACAAATTGTAATTACCTTCAGTTATAAATGTTGCATTTCTAAAATCATAAAATGATTAAAGAGAAATAGCCTCATACCCAAGATCAACATACAAAATAACATTCAATTTTTTTACTTTTCTGAAGGTTTTGATCAACATTTTCCAAGTATTTGGCAATTATCTGTTATTTTAGCGGAAAATTCAAAACTGTAATCCGCAGGTCTCCCTTGCTTGTCGTTAGCCCTAAGTCGTCACAGTGTAAACGCACCTTTAAGTATTCTGAAATGACTTGTTTTGAAGAATTATAACTCCACTCATGCATGTGGTATTGAACTTGAAATAACAAGCAATTTCAAAACCGATATTCTACAGTGGAACCTCTTTAACACAAAATCACGGGGGCCAAAGATTTAAGTTTGTTTTATAAGGATTTTGTGTTATCCAACTGAAGAATATTCACATACTTGGGATCAAACAACCATTTTGTGTTATCAGGGTTTTTTGTTAACCGATTTTGTGTTAACGAGGTTTCACTGTATTTGAATCTGCAATAAAATAAAATTGATTAGTTTGTGATCTATTTGTACTAACTCACCTATAGATAATCAATCAATCAATCAATGATACAAGTACTTGCATAACATGCATACCCCATGGAGGAGTCTATTCGTACTGGGGACCCACGGCTTTACGTGACTGTACGACCACGGAGCAAGTAGAGTAAAGTTTCTTGCTCAAGGAAACAAGGAGACGAAAACCGCCCGGCCCGGGGCTCGAACCCACAATCTCTGTATTACGAGACCCGTGCTCTACCACTCGGCCATAAGGTAAGAAAGTTTCAGCTAGATATATTCGAAAATGCGTGACTACAGAACCAAGATACAAAACCCGCAATTGGATATGCAGGGTTTTTTTCCCATACGGTTATCACTAAGAGATTGGTTTCGGTTGCATATGGCAATACTACATATAGCCATTTGATTTCATACGGTCACAAACAATTTCACATGGATTTACTGAATCCAAAATAGTTTCTCCAAGCTGCTTATAGTCTATCCAGTGAATCTAAGCCAATTTTCCCGGCTAATAAACAAAATCAGACTTAATGTTAACATTTTATTCAAACTATATACTTGCAAAGATAACTATTTTGGATTCAGTAAATCCATGTGAAATTGTTTGTGGCCGGATGAAATCAAAATGGCCATATAGGCCTACAACCAAATACAATCTATTAAAAAATAAGGTATCATATCTGCCCGTCAACGTTAGTTAGTCGGTTAACAGTCGTTTTCAGTTGCAAGTTTGTTACCCTCCGTCGTTACCCTACATCACAATTTGTTATTTTGTTTATCTTATCCAGAAAACCCATTATTTTGCTTTTGATTGAGTAACTCACAAATGTCGATACTATGTTAAGTGAAGCAACACTTAGAAAGTATCTGCCACAAGGCCTTGTCAGAGGATCAGAGTAAAAGCAGCAGTAATAGTATCCACAATAATGAGTGCAGACACGTTTAGGGGCGACTTCAAAACTCAACCGGCGGGTGTCTGTCAGTTTTTGGCGGTTGGCCATTTCCAGGGATGCAAGTCACTTCAGTAAAAATTTCCTGAAATGTCTTAAAAATTACTTGAAAAGACCACTCTTCTTAATCTTTTATATAGTCCTGACAAAATTTCCTGAAAACAAGATATTTTCAGTACAATTTCCTGAATTCAGGAAACTTCCTGAAAACTTACATCCCTGCATTTCTTATTCCAGTTAAACCCCCAGAACAGCACAGAACTGGGTTTTGATTGAGTTTTGAAGTGGCCCCTTAAAAGTCAAGTAACAAATAAGAATTTCAACTGCCAGCACATAAGCTTTGGTTTCCACTTTACCTTATGTCTCTACTGGTCTCTATAATTTCACTCAAAAATAAACCACTCATTCACTTACATTTACATGACATTCCAGAATATGTAATAAACAACAATTTTATTGATCAGAACTTGCAAAATATATTCACACTAAATAAAATGATTATTGGGGTCTACACGGGAGTGCAAATCCAGATGAAATCGCATCTCCGTATAAAACGTAAGCCGCTTTACAGCAGACTGTGGCTACATGGGCTCAGATCCGGATCTGCTGCACAGCACTCAGTGATACCCGTACATGCAAGCGGTCTACGGAGATGCGGATCTCCGAGATGCGTTTGCATCTGGATTAGCACTCAGTGTAGATTGCCCCATTATTTCATTGTTATATAATAGTTTGATGTATATTTTTTCAAATTTCAATTACAAGAAAGATAAATAATTTGA
>JXSR01S050369.1:19199-32116 GCA_000969725.1 Ophiothrix spiculata
GGTACCGACAACGTACGTCTTGCACGATTTTCCTACGTTTTTGCACGCAGACAGCACGTACGTGCACGTACGACGGGTTGTGACCACCGCTATAGGTGGAAAAGGAAACTCAAAAAGGACTTGGCAAAAGGACTTGAGTATGAAAAGTGAAAAGTGCAACAGATGTGTGATATTGTGGTCAGTAATGACAATCTTTATAATCGTATTGAAATGCCCTTAGCCCACGGGTGATCTCCCACTGTGTATTTCTGTGACTCTTGAATTTGCATGTGTAAATTGTAGATTAAGCTTACGGTGACCGTTGTTTTGTATGACTGACTGACTGACTTGCTACGTCTTTCACGTGCGCTTTTTGGCTTGATTGCGTGTTTGGATTGTTTGTCTTCTAAATTTCCCTTGTAAATTTGCGCCTATATTTTGCGAGTAAATTGTCCCTTTACCTGATGCTCAGGCTTGTTGTCGTTTCATTGCTTCGGTGGCATGTATTCGTACAGCGCAGTTGATGGTGAGACGATCCCTAGCGCTGAGCAGAGGTGACCTTTTGGTCATGACCCGGAAGCGACCGTAGTGCATCCAGGGTTTGCAGCAGGGGTGCATTGAGGTCTGCAGGAGCTTGCGGCGTAGGGTGCATCCGTAGTGCGCACCGAGGTGCGCTACGTTTTGCCTGGGCATCCTTCTTTGCAATGCTTCTGCTAGCTTCACTTTTGTTTTTGTCTTTGTCCGCTTTAACGTGTGAGCGTAGCGCTCCCAAATTTGTCTTTTAGTTGACTTTGACCGTCATTTTAAAGCGGAAGTCTTTGTATAATATTTGTGACTGTGATTTGAACATTGTTTAGAACTTTATATCTCTGTCTCCGTGTCATTTATTGTTTTACGTGTTATTAGTGTTGCCAAACTTGGTATTCCACACGCTACCCAGGAAATATCATTACACTGGTGGCAAGCGGTGTGCTTACGGTGGAAAATAATAATAAATATTATTGATAATACCACCGTCCATCATAGTTAAAAACAGTATTTTAAATAATACTGTACATGATGGATTCCGAATTAATTAATTTCGGACCCGGTCATACCGGCGTTAATTTGACAAATGAATCATCAAATGATGACATGTCAGACAGGGCTTTTCTTAACTCTACAAAAGCCAGACTGGACCAGATTAGGTCCAGGTTGTCACAGTCAGACGGGGAAAATAGATTTTCTCCATTAGGAGTAAGCTCCAGGCAGGTCTATGATTCGAGGTCACAAATGAATGGGCCTCAAGATAGTCCTATTGGTGTTAATAGACCAATGCAAAGTCCACATGAGTGGGACTCAAGCCAAAATGGGACCAACGCAGTACCAATGATTAGTAAACCCGCCATGAAACCATCTAGTTATGATGGTACTGAGTCGTTTTTAGACTATCACGCTCAGTTTGAGATGGTTGCAAAGTTAAATGGGTGGACTGCGGCTTATAAGGCAATGTATCTTGCCAGCAGTCTAAAGGGGAATGCTAGATCAGTGCTGGGTGATCTTGATGAGATGAGTAGGCAGAACTATGATATTCTAATATCTGCTCTACGTCGCCGGTTCGGTGCTGACAATAGATCTCAGCTCAATAAAACACTGCTCAAAAATCGCAGTAGAAAGAAGGGAGAAACTCTCCCAGAACTGGCGCAAGCCATAAAGAGGCTGACCAGAAATGCATACCCGGATGCGCCCTCTCATATTCAAGACTCACTAGCCAAAGATCAGTTCTTAGAGGCACTGGAAAACCCAAGCCTGAGATGGCATATTTTTCAAGCCAGGCCAGTTACCCTTGATGATACACTGGAGGTAGCTATTGAATGCGAGGCTTTCCAGAAAGCTGAAGGCCATAGGCCTAATTTCAGCACAAACGTTAGGGCAGTAGGCCTACAGCCAGTAACAGGGATGGTAGAGGTCATCTCGGAAACCTCCCCAGGAAGTGATCATGGTGATGTTTTGCGTGAAATAAAGCAGCTGAAAGAAGCCGTTAAAAAGCTTGAGATACTGCAAAACGCTGGGCAAACCTTACAAAACCGCCCTCAATATCACCAGCAGAGAAGGCCAAGGGACCTTTCCCGCGTTACATGCTTTCAATGCAATGAAACAGGACACATCAAACGATATTGTCCTATGCTGGCTAACGATAGGCCTAGTGCCATGAGGGCTAGTGGAACCGGAAATGACCGGTCGGAAAACCACTAAAGCCCGATCTCGAGGGTCGGAGGTCGGTGCCAGTGAGAGGGGAGGAAGATGAGATAATTGTAAATAATGATAATGAAAGCAGTAGTGTAAATATGCTTGATGAGGATAGACCCAATGATCCTGAGTCTGATAAATTAGGATCTTTAATTGTAAATAGCAATGGAATATTTGTTAACGCCTCTGTTAATGGCGTGGGAGTCAAATTTTTAATTGACTCGGGCAGTAAGCCAACTATTTTGAGTTATAGACTGTTTAACGCTATAACTAACAAGCCAAAGTTGACCAGAAAAGCTGGGTTAAAAGTGGCCGATGGTAGACAACTATCTCAATCAGGGGTTGGGATGTTCTCCCTAGAAGTGGGGACCATGCGTGCCAATCATGAGGTATGGGTTGCCGATATACAGGAAGAAGGGTTGTTAGGATATGATTTCCTACACAAATATAACTGTGACCTCAAACTTAGCGATAATAAATTAACGGTTCATCAACCGTCTAACTTTGAGGAAAAACAACCCAATGATATCGGTGATCAACCCTGCTATAGAGTTGCTATAGCCCAAACCAGCACAATACCCCCTAACAGCGAGGCTCTTGTTGAAGCAAAATTACTCTCAAAACCTGAGAATAGTGATTTGGGTGTTATTGAACCGAGAGCTGTATTTGTTGAAAAACATGAATTGATGATTGCTAAAGTGGTAGTAAACCCTCAACATGATATAATACCATTACGCATGTTGAATGCAACGTCAAAGCCGATCACGGTTCATGCAAACACCGTCGCTGCATCATGCCGCGATGTGCTCGCTGTTGTAGAGGAGAATAATGACACGGATAACTCATATCCTACAATAAATAATTGCCAAGATATGACAGAACAGTTCAGTTTAGACGATCTAATAGAGGAGATACCAGAGCATCTTAAAGATCTCTGGCAGAGAAGCTTTGAATATCTGAATATCCAACAACGGATAAGAGTTGCCAGACTCCTGATCGTATACGCAGATGTATTCTCGAAATCTCCCGATGACATCGGATTAACGGATGAGTATGAATTCGAAATCGATGTCGGTAGTTCTAGAGCCGAAAAACAACGGCCTAGACGTAAGCCAATACACATGCGTGTTGAAGAAGAGCGCCATATCAAGGACTTGTTGAAGCGAGGGCTGATAGAGCCTTCCACCAGTCCTTGGGCTTCACCAACAGTGTTGGTGAAGAAGAAAGATGGCTCAACGCGCTTGTGCATTGACTACAGACGTGTAAATCAGCATACGATCAAAAACTCTTATCCGATCCCTCTAATCAGTGACTCGCTAGACAGCCTTCAAGGAGCCCAATGGTTCAGCACTCTGGACATGGCAAGTGGGTACTGGCAGGTGCCAGTTGCCCAAGAAAGTAGACCAATCACTGCATTTGTGTCAGAAACGAGTGGGCATTTTCAGTGGAAATGCCTACCCTTCGGGTTATGCAATGCTCCAGCTTGTTTCGAGGCCTTGATGGAGAAAGTCCTGTCAGGCCTGCAGTGGAAGACATGTCTTCTCTATTTAGACGACATTATATGTCACGGGTCTACTTTCGATCAGGCTTTGTCACGATTAGAAGAGGTATTACAACGCCTCAGAAAGTCTAAACTGAAACTGGGTCCCAAAAAGTGTCATTTGTTCCAAACTAGTGTCACATATCTAGGACACCTAGTCTCCAGAGACGGGATTGCTACCGATCCATCAAAGATAGAGGCAGTCAGAGATTGGCCGTCGCCTCAAAACGTGTCTGAAGTCAGATCTTGGATAGGGTTTACATCTTATTTCAGGAGGTTTATATCCGGTTATTCCGAGATACAAAGACCCCTGTATGCCCTAACTGAGAAGTCAGACAGTGCCTTCACTTGGACACAGAAATGTGAAGATGCCTTTCAACTAATGAAAAAGGCACTCTGTGAAGCACCCGTTTTGACATATCCGACTGCAAGTGGCAATTATGTCCTAGATTGTGACGCTTCTAACTTTGGAATAGGTGCAGTGCTCTCCGTTCAGGATGAGGAAGGGGTTGAGAAGCCAGTAGCTTATTTCAGTAAAACACTGAAAAGACCTGAAAGACGGTATTGCGTAACTCGCAAGGAGCTTCTGGCACTCATTTCCTCTGTAAAACACTTCCATCACTACCTATATGGAAGAAAATTCCTCATTCGGACCGACCATGGTGCGTTACGCTGGCTTATGAACTTCAAAAATCCCGAGGGCCAAGTAGCTCGCTGGATTGAAGTTCTAAGCATGTATGATTTCGAAATCAACCACCGCCCTGGTCGGCAGCATCAAAATGCTGACGGATTGAGTCGTAGGCCCTGTTCCAAGTGTAGACAGTGCGAGAAGATCGAAATGAACAACAGTATAGAGCGTCCTATATTCATGAGACGTAAAGCTCGAAGTTTGTGTTCGGAACATGACAATGAACACGTTGATACTGACTTCGAGCTGAGACAATTATACCTGAAAAAAATTGTCTCAGCTTCGAGTTATCACTCGGTGAGAAATCAATTTCTCCAGTTGGGTCGATATCTCAAATATCTGAAATCCCGAGTGAGTCTTCAGACGCCTCAGATCAAGAAAATCACGAAGATCCAAATATTTCTTGGATTGACACGTGGTCACCTGAGCGTTTGAGAGAAGCACAAATAGAAGATCCAGAGTTGAAACTCATTATAACCTGGAAGGAGGAGAATACAGAACGCCCTAAGTGGCAAGATATCTCCCATCTCAGTGCCTCTCAAAAGACATATTGGTCTCATTGGGATCAACTCCATCTAATCAACGGCGTTCTCTACAAAAGATGGGTGTCCAACTGGGGAGACAAAGTTACATGGAAACTGGTTGTCCCTCAGAATTTACGAAAAATGGTATTCAGACACCTGCATGATCTCCGCACTGCTGGTCACTTTGGTGAAAAGAAAAATACAGATCGGGTTGGTGAGCGGTTCTGGTGGGTTAGATGGCGTGCTTTTGTAACATCTAGCTGCAAGAGGTGTGACCCATGTGCATCTAAGAAGCCCCCAAGAAAAACCCCACGTGCTCCCATGAAAACTTATAATGTTGGAGCACCCTTAGAACGGATAGCTATTGACGTTATGGGACCTCTACCTGAATCTCAGAGAGGCAACAAGTATATCTTGGTCGTCGGTGACTATTTCACCAAATGGATGGAGGCATATGCCATTCCCAACCAAGAGTCACCAACGGTTGCTAACGTCCTAGCTGAAGAGTTCATATGTAGATACGGAGTTCCTAGGATCATCCAATCAGATCAAGGTCGGAACTTTGAAAGCCGTATCTTTACAGAACTATGTCGAATTCTTGACATAGACAAAGTCCGTTCTTCAGCACTCCATCCTCAAACAAATGGGATGGTAGAAAGACAAAATCGAGTGATACAGAATGTTCTATCAATGTTCGTCTCCAAACATCAGAGAGACTGGGACATGCATCTGCCATACATGATGATGGCATATAGAAGTGCAGTGCATGAAACACTTCACTGTTCACCATCCGAAATGATGCTAGGTCGCAACATTGAACTGCCGATAGACATTTTGTTAGGGCAACCTCCCGATCAAAACGAAAATCCAAAGAAAGCAGGGACAGAATATGTCCAACAACTTCAGGAAAGACTGAAGTTAGTGCATGACTATGCCAGACAGAACATCTCAATTGCGAGTGAAACGCAAAAGAGACAATATGACCACAAATGTGACAACCGACCACTCTTTGAGAAAGGAGAAGCAGTGTGGCTTCATAATCCACAGAGAAAGAAAGGAGTGTGTCCCAAATTAAGTTGCTCATGGCAAGGACCTTATCTGGTCGTAGAACGTTTATGCGATGTTGTCTACAAGATTCAACAATCGCAAAGAAGTTCTCCCAAAGTTGTCCATTCTAACCGGTTAAAGAAGTATTGGGGCGACAATGCACCTACTTCATGGTTACTTAACCCTACACCGGTAACATCTCAAGATGAGCAAATTGAAATACCAGGGATTGATGTTCAAGAGAGGGGAGAGGTAGATAGAGAGGAAGAATCTCCTGAGCTTGAAACAAATGCATCGTTAGTCACTGACATAAACGATGATCATAAACATGATCATGATGATCATGGTGAAAACAGTGCTAGAGCAAAATCTGACTCAGATACTGACATGACTGAAGTCACGGCTCAATCACCAACGCCTGTGAATAGGAAAAATAAAGATGACGTAGTTACCGAGCTACAGAAGTTATCTGTTGGCGATAATGAGTCCCAAGTAACTCCTCCTCTCAATTCCATGGAAGATAGAACTTCCGATGATGGATTGAGGAGAAGTAAACGAGTCAGAAAAGCACCTAGAAAGTATAACGACTTTATACTTAAGCTTGACACAATCCCAGAGTTGTAAACAGCAGATTGGCATAAAACATGCACAATGACAATAATTGGTATAGCTGTGGTCATGATGACAAAGCATCATCAGAGTGGCATAGAAAATGGGCCTATAATCACTGATACTACCGGTTGATTTGCACACATAAAAGGCGATGCAAAACTGAAATGACGGCAAGAAACTGAGGAATAAAAGTTCTGAGAGAAAAATCAGAATGTTGAATCAAAAGGTTCATGTTGAAAACGTCAGGTCGGAAATTTTCCTGAGTAGGCCTATGGCCTTATAATAACGTATGTGACAGAGAAAAGGTCAATGAAATCCGAATTAAAATAGACAGCGATACTACTCCGTGTGTGTTGTGATGAGCAGAGAAAAGCCTTCGAAGGTCATTGTGATGTAATATTCTGGACGAGAGGCCTCAATAGTCCTTAATGTTGCTGCCAATGTGGCTCAAATTAAATTGTATTTTTAGTCTCAGACTACTTGCTGGTCGAGTAGGAGACGGATAATTGAAATAAAATGGAGTAGGAAAGTCTATGTTATTTGATATCGAAAAATTTAACCTTTTAGTTGCATAAAAGAGATATGCTGAACGCTGAATGTTCACGCAAAGTTCCCTGAGAACGGGAGGGAAAACCTGAGTTTTTGACTTATCGGGCAAATTGCCTGCCATATAGAATTTATGAATGGACATGAGTCATTGTTTACAAACTTTGCTAAAATTAGCCCAGGGGCGCGCAATAGATACATTGCTACTATAAATAAAGCCCCACGTGTGATTTTCTTAGCCAATGAAAGTCGTCATTTCATGCATGCCAGTAGTGTGCGCATGAGCGAAAATATTATTTATGTTTTGTTATGACAATAATTATGAATATTCATAAAGCACTACACGTGCATTGACAGTTTTTGCAACATGTTTATGGTGTTGCCGGCCTGTTTTCGCCGCAGCAACAACTTTCCTGCACTGTCATTGGTCATTTCAGAACTGCAGTTATTTTCGCCCGGTTAAATCAGTACAAATCATGTCGAGTTTGCAACATGAAAGATCAGCGAAAAATTCGCTGTTAGAGCAATTTTAACCAAAACCAGTGACGGAAATATATCCATGAATGTCTCATAATGCCCAGACCCAGTTGGTAAGTCACTGTGTTAAGTAAGATTTATTTTTATTTATTCAATCCTTAGTTTGAGTGCACTTTCTGAAGGTGCATCGGGGTGGCAAATATGTAAGCTTAAAATTGCTACATGGCCTCTGCAGTGCGGCCTGCCCGGCCTGCCCGCGGTTTTGCCCGATATGCAAATGCCCTTGCAGAGCAGAGTTGACAGTGCATTTTTCTCTCACTTGCCTTTGAGTTTTTGTCAGAGTCGTAAAAATGCCTAACCTGCCAAAACCGGGCTATTACTGCCATCAGTGCCGCAAATCTTACAAAAATAGATCTAGCTGGCGTTCTCACCTCAGAGATTGGCACGCTCAACAACGGGTAGTGCTCAAATGCACCGATTGCAACTATCTAACTAACCGCAAAGCTGATTTTAAGAGGCACGCATTCCTGTGTCGTAAGCAGACTTCAACCAAGGCAGACTATACTGCAGAAGGCAGAGAAGCCTCCGCACCAAATACTGCGGCTGCGCATCCGGTATCTGCACCATGCCATCCATGCACCTTGCCTGCACCCAAACACTATACCATACCGAAGATACCAGCTTCGATACCAGCTTCTATACCAGCTTCTATACCAGCTTCCCACCAAGATGGCACACCAATGGAACCAATTCCTGGGGATCTGCCTCCTTCAAATTCAACTTCTTCAGATACTCTACCAGAGCCTGATGAGACTCAGGGCGGGGCGCTGATGTCCTTTGAAGACTTGAACAATCTCCTGTCCAAGTTTACTTCCGAAGAGGAAAGTGAAGATGCTGTTGTCAGTGTTGATACTGCAGATGCTGCACCATTGCGGGTGACCATCAAAGATAATTCAACTCGCCAAGTCACAACACCGGCGGAAGATGCAGAAATGCCAGAAGTTCACATGGAATCTTTGGACTTGCCGGTGCCAGTGGAGGACTTGGACTTCATGAATCCACTGTATGAATCTTCTCGCACCACTGGTTCTGGCAAGTCATGCCAAGCAGCAGTCCGCATGGCGCGTCTTCTTGGAGAAGACAGGACAAGATCTATTAACTTTGACAAATACCGTAATGGCACAGTGACTGTTAAAACCCTGGAGAAATGTGTTTACCCTGATGGAACCATGGTTCAATATGCCGAGGATCGTGTTTACCAGCCACCTGCTTGTGAATATTTCAAGGAACTTGGTTTCTAAATGGACATTATTTTTCTATATTTCCTGAGTTTCAACATTTATGCTTGTCTTCAATTTTTATGTACCGGATTATCTCCAATTTGCAAATGGAATTACTAGATGTCATGGACTAATATTTTTATACAATGGATTTCGCGGACTAATTGTTTAATTGGACTTGCAGATGGATGGAACTTTTTCATTGATGGAACTATTATGTTATATTTTGCCAATGGAACCCTTCTCAGATTTTATCGGCGGACTGTTTTTTTTACTATGGATCATTCTTCTTTGTGGGACATTCTTCAATTTCTGCCAACTTCAACTCGTCATTGTGTCAACAGACTGCTCCATTATTTTATATTGTTACCTGTGGACTTGCATTGATTATGTCATCGCCAGGAACTCTCGATTGGGAAATGTAATTTGTAAGTTGACTATATGCCAGTAATGTGTAGGACGATTTGTGACTTGCTCATTTTTTTGTATATAATTGTTGGCATTATTTTATACCTACATATTTCGGCTGACTGCTGTACTGTTCAAATTTCACCCAAATTTATTCTAAAATTCATGTTCAAATTTGTACAGCAGCCGAGCAAGTCCAACTTGTCCACTTAAGAGTTTGGGATCCGCTGACTGACATAACTCAGTAAAATTTCTGAGTTTAGGATGTAATTTTTTTTAGATAATTCTTATGTGAAAATTTGTGGGCTCCAAATTAGGCTACATGACATTTTGTGAAATTCACAAATTTTATGCTTCGGAAATTGTTTCGAAGGAAATCTTTTTGTTGTGTGATATTTTGAACTTGTTCTTGAATCTTTTGTAATGATGTCATGGAACAAATTTATCGGCAAAATTCTGCTCACTTTGTATTTGTACATAGCCAGTTCTGAAACAAAACAAAACAGAACCAAATTAATGAGTCAATTGTTTGTCCTCCTTTGTGCTTAAATTTTTGCTAATGTAATTTTCATTCAGATTTGAGGACAAATCTTTTTTTATAGGTGGGGAGAATGAAATGCCCTTAGCCCACGGGTGATCTCCCACTGTGTATTTCTGTGACTCTTGAATTTGCATGTGTAAATTGTAGATTAAGCTTACGCGGTGACCGTTGTTTTGTATGACTGACTGACTGACTTGCTACGTCTTTCACGTGCGCTTTTTGGCTTGATTGCGTGTTTGGATTGTTTGTCTTCTAAATTTCCCTTGTAAATTTGCGCCTATATTTTGCGAGTAAATTGTCCCTTTACCTGATGCTCAGGCTTGTTGTCGTTTCATTGCTTCGGTGGCATGTATTCGTACAGCGCAGTTGATGGTGAGACGATCCCTAGCGCTGAGCAGAGGTGACCTTTTGGTCATGACCCGGAAGCGACCGTAGTGCATCCAGGGTTTGCAGCAGGGGTGCATTGAGGTCTGCAGGAGCTTGCGGCGTAGGGTGCATCCGTAGTGCGCACCGAGGTGCGCTACGTTTTGCCTGGGCATCCTTCTTTGCAATGCTTCTGCTAGCTTCACTTTTGTTTTTGTCTTTGTCCGCTTTAACGTGTGAGCGTAGCGCTCCCAAATTTGTCTTTTAGTTGACTTTGACCGTCATTTTAAAGCGGAAGTCTTTGTATAATATTTGTGACTGTGATTTGAACATTGTTTAGAACTTTATATCTCTGTCTCCGTGTCATTTATTGTTTTACGTGTTATTAGTGTTGCCAAACTTGGTATTCCACACGCTACCCAGGAAATATCATTACAGTATTAATTAGCTAAGCTATTATGATGGCACGCGTCTCAATGTTTTGAATGAATAACTGAATGTTATGACGGCCTAGTTTGGTGGAAAAGGAAACTCAAAAAGGACTTGGCAAGTCTAAACTAAAATTTGCATTCGTGAAATTGTGAACTTTTTTGCTTTTTGGAATTTAGAAACAAATGTCTAGGGACGGTTTTCTCAAATTTTTGATTTTTATCATATTGTTTGAAAAATTGCCAAAAATATGCCAAAAATTGCCATTTTGGTGGCAGCGGTGGGATTTGTTTACATATTTTGACCTATTTTTGGCATTTTTTAAAAACTAAGAAAAAAATAAAAAAAAATGAGAAAACCGTTCCTAGACATTTGTTTCTAGATTCCAAAAAGCAAAAAAGTTCAACATTTCACAAATGCAAATTTTAGTTAGGCTTTCCAGAAATTTTGGGCCAAAAAATACGGTTTTTGGCATTGTTTGCCAAAATTGTCATTTTTGGTCACAAACTGATATCATCATCATGTTCAGGGTAAAAATCCGCTTCTAAAAATGTATACTTTTATATAGTTTATACAATTGGTTTGAGAGTTAGAGTACAAAAACCATTTATGCCCTTTGAAATTGAAGGTCTACCTCAGCCTTAACCGCTAATGGGCTAGGAAAACTTAAGAAAACTTAACTAGGCAAAAACGTAATAGTCACGTGCCAAGCCGGGAAATTCAATTCTTCTTCCCGCTGATTTTAGTGCAAAGAACCCGCCCACTACTCAAAAATAAATCACTATTTTTGTGAAAATAAAGAATAGTTGAAATTGATTAAATTCATGAATGTCAATATAAAACTCATATCTAACACATAATATAAAGTAGAAGTTATGAATTTTATCATATAAGCGGGAAAAAAAGAGATTTTTGGACTAAAAGTTTTTCGGGAAAAAAACTGAACATTTTAACTCATAAATATCACATTTTCACCTCGGAGAATTCTCCTTTTCGACATCTGAATATACCTATGTGTACTCAAGAGCCTTGGGAATCCTACAGCCGTCTAAACGGTTGTACATTTATATGGAAGTATATTAATTAATTGTTTCAAAAAAAGTTGCTAAATTACAAATGGCCCATTTACACTGTGCAAAATATAAGCGACCGCCCGTACATAATATGTCCTGCGTAAGTCAGGGATAATAGATAAATTCGGGATAGGAATCTGGTATACCTTGCCAACGGAAAAAATGAAGCTTCAGCGCAAATTTGTAATTTGACGTCACAACCAATCAACCAATCACGTACAAGCTCATTAGTATGCCCGATTTTAGCTGATTTTGTCAACAAAAATTTTCCGAGAATTCTCTTGAATTTCAGTGCAATAAAAGTGAAAAATAAATAGAACCAGACCCATACAGCATTAGATACATTAATTCTGAACAACTTTTGGCTGATGGTACTATAGACAAATCCGACAAAGCACTCTCGAAAGACCGCCCTCTTGCGTCGCCGCCATTACGGGGGGCCAATTTAGTAGTTTTCACCATAGTCAATACATTGAGATGTCAGTGTTTTAGGCCTATCCCGGGACATTCTATGTCCATCTTAAAATGGAACTTCTCTTTTTACTGAATGAAATTACTACTGAATTATGTGGTTGCTCATACGCAATTTGACGTGCGTTGTAAGAACGCTGTTCTAAAAGCACGCGTTTGTTATTTACGCGCGGCGGCTTTGTTGGATATTCACGCGCGTGCCATTCATAATTGGACATGTTGAATTGTTTTTTGATATACGTTTTTGTTTCGTTACCATAACTGAAACTAATAGGGCCTATCTGATATGAAGATGGTATAATACTAAACGCGATCGAACGGTACATGATTATAGGGTAAGTTTAATGATTGGGATCCCGTGAACAATGAACTTTTTTAGGCCCACTATGTAAGCACCCCGGTGAACACACTTATATATAAAGCATAAACATGATTTTGGAAACTTATCCATAATATTGCTACAGAACAATGTAGGCCTGGGTAGATCTGTGGATTTTATTGATCACTGACAAGAGGGTAGGCCTAGGTAGATCGGTAGTAGGATCTGGGCAAGATCTACGTACCTCCAGACCTACTGAGAATTTTTTTTTCAATCTTTTGAAAATAATAAAATTGGAAACAATTATTATAGTAGTAAGGCCTAGTCATACGGATGCTTCATAGTGTTTTCCTGTTTCGTATCAATGATCTGTCTATTAGGCCTATAACGA
>JXSR01S050380.1:1514-13422 GCA_000969725.1 Ophiothrix spiculata
AACACAGAATTTCACGGAATTTCGAAATTTCAACAGAAAAAATAACATTGAAAGGGTTTTTTACAAACAAATTACACAAAACAAGAAAAAACGACGAGCAAACATAACATCATACATTTTAAATCTTGCCTGCAATTCATGTTATAATGAAAGTAATCCTTGTTATCGCTATTTCCGCACTGCTATATATAGGTCTATACCACAGTGATCGTGCACTTAACATTGCATAAAAATACATGATTTTTTATCACGGAAAAGAACACGGAATTTGACTTTTAGAACACGGAAAACTTGCCACCTTTCGTCAATGTAAGTACCCCCGGGGTTTGATTGGACCATAATTAGCAATTAAGAACAATTATAATTCAGGGTTGTTTATGTTTGATCAATAGATTTGATGCGGCCTTGTCAGCTCAGGAAGGGAACGTATACACCGAAATGGAAATCAAACATCATACAGATACCAAGTTCGTTCAAGCACAATAATGCCGATCGAATCCTAAACACAAACAGTAACACCATTGATGCGAATAAGTAGACGGAAGAATACTTTGGTCAATCAATATAAACATCGTACAAAATGTTAAGTTCGAAGTCACCAAAGGTGAACTAATGCATAGAGCCAACACGCACAACGACATGGGTATTGGTCACAGGCCGAAAGTGGCCAAAATTGGGCCCTTAATCGTAACAAGTTTGCAAAGATTCATCTAAAAAACGAAGTCACGAATCCGTACCAAAAAACGGCAATCGACAGATACAACAACATAGAAAAAAGTTACAGAGCGATTTTTTAGGATTATTGCTTTAAAAACGTTCCATAATGATTTCAAACTGATGCCAAAACAGTGTTGCCATAAACCCTCCCTGATATCGTAGAGTCATACATGATATCGTTTATTGCAAACAGACATGAAGCACAATTGGGTGGGTGCGCAATGATTCTGAACAAGGCCTAACGATGCCGCGTGAAAACTTGTGAAAAGTGATGGCATTAGCTTCCCCGTTCTTACGAACGAGGGGAAGCTAAAAAGTGTGATTGTTTATTCATTTAATTTTTTTTAAATTTCTGTAATTTCACAAAATCATAGCAAAATTTTCTCAATTCCGGATATCTTGCATCCACATATAAACATCAAAAATATCATGCATGTGCAACGGAACAATCTGAACCAGACCCATGTGCACATCAGAGTAAATGATAGTCTTGGCAAAAAGAGTTTTGTCTATATTATGGGCGCACAACCAAATCTCAGCGCTTGGTTCTGGAGTTGATTTTGGCGGAAACCGAATGTACCCGAATACTCCCCAACTTGAACTCCATGGAAGACGACGCCATTACACGGGTTGGCATACAAAGTCCGGATCTCCACTCTAAGGGCGTGTTCACACTTAATTTGGTCATGACTATATTCTCGCTCGTAAGCGGCTCTAGAGTGAGACAACTTATCAGTTGCGTTCACACTTGAACACGACTTGCGCGTTAAAACTAGTGGCGCGTCACTTTTGGTCATGAGCGAGACAATTTCTAAAATTGCGTTCACACTGAGAATTTGGTCATGAGTGGCTCACGAGCGAGAATATAGTCATGACTCAATTTCTCAGTGTGAACACGTCCTTATGCTATGCTATAAACTTACCTTTCCAAAGCTGCCTTTGCCTAGTACAGTAAGAAAGTTGAAATCTGTGGCTCGAACAACATCCCCAGACTGCAGCTTTGGACCTGATGGGTCTTTCTTTTTTGCAGGCATATCACTTCCAGTGAACTTGGCCCTCTGGAGTGGATACACAAATGCAAAAGGATGACAATTATGATCAGGGAAATATTCACTGGAAATCTTAAGTACAATTACTTGCCACCTTATTGTATTAGCAGGTGCCACTTCTGCTCCCTGTCAGAGAAATAATGACGGGTGCATATAATGGTTACGGTTAGTATATCTTTTGTGCAACTGGAGATATCATGCTGTTCGATGGATAGCTAAATCTACAAAGTTTCTAGCAGTGTCTACAAGATGTCTACAAGTCTAATACCCCTTTCAGACACATGCAGAAGTCATCTTAAGTTGACATCGAGTTCATTTTAAATTTCAAACACAAGCTTGGATTAGCAGAAAGTAACTCGACTTACGACCGTTCCCACACGCTACGATGTTGAGAGTCGAATTGAAATGAACTCGACTTGTTATTTACGGAAATGACGTATGCTCCATTTCAATGCGCTGTAGAAGTAAACACGAATTCAACCTGACTAATGACGACAGGTATTCACACTTACTTACAAGTCGTTAGTTGTGTTACATGGACTTACTAACGCGACTAAACTTGCATTTTAGCGAGTTAAAAATTCGATGAAAGACGACTTCAAGTCAGCTCGAACTGTTCACACACGAGCAAATTTTGAACTCGATTAACTCGAATACGACTTTTTGGCTCTGTCTGAACAGGGTATATCTAACATGCAACTATAGATTTCAGGTCATTTGATGCCTATTTCAAACTATGAAGACTTCCAGATGTCTCTACAACATGCTAAGTCACTATGGTCCAATTTAGACAAGGTTTAAAGTTGATCTGGTTGAAGTGAAATATCTTATCATAACAATTTTTGTTGGTGAAAACTTTCTATTTTCATGTTACGCTAACATTTTGTATTGAATCTTTCAAATTGATAAGCCTTTACAAAAAATGATGACGAAAATAATACATTTCACTTTCACTTAAACAAGGTTTAATTTGTAAAACCTGGTCCAATAAGTTTGTTTACTTTAACCATAAGATGAAACAATTTCAATTTGAATGTTCCAAAATGATGTGCTCAAAGAAAATTGTGTGGGTGGGGGTGGGTGCGTGTGTGTAGGGGGGGCGGTTGTATCTGGCTCATAAATAATCTTTCAATGTCGACAAGTTAGTTCAATCCACACACAAAATATAAAAAGTAATCGGTGCTCTATGCCATTTTGATTTGATCTATAAACCCTATGGGACTGCGGCCATCTAGCATTGCCACTCATGGAAGGTGAGTTATTGCACATCCGGTATTCCACTCTCAGAATCTTCGAAATCAATTAACAGATAAATTTTCTTTACCTATCTCTGAGCAAGTTGCCACAGACGCTACCGAAAATGCAGACATGGTTTGTGTATGAAACAAAGTTCATACGCTAAGCAGCAATCCGCATATACCTATCGCGCCAATTTCTGAACAATTCTGGTGGTACAATAACTCTACTCCATTAGCGACAACAAAATGGCAGCATGCACTTAAGGTTTCTGGTCCATGACATATCTGAATGAAATTTACTAGTAAAAACCGGCATGAATAAAATTTTATCGATATAGAACCAATTTTTAAAATAAAAATTGGGGGTCACCAGACGAGTTAGTTAATTTTAAAATATTATTTTTGGGAAAAACTTAGTACAGGGGTCCAAAGGAAATGTGGCAAAAGTGACATATTCAGTGTTGATTAAAAACTTAAATTGAAATTTGGTGTCAATTTTTCACAAAATTTGTGCTCAAGTATGTTCTGTCAATCAAAACAAAAATTGAAGTGCGATACTACTTCACGTATTACGCACGAGCATGTGGAAACAAGTATGCTTATCAGGGCATGGCAGCCACGTGTCAGCTGAGCTGAAACCCATCTGACCCATCTGAATTTACTATTCTTGAGCCATGTAACGTAGCTACATCTTGTTCCCATTGTCTCCAGAAGCGTCAGCATGAGCTATCATTAGAACATCTTTTCTTGATGCTTGCTTGGCAAAACTGCCCACTCATGTGATATCCGTGGACATTGTGTTGGAAAGTAATATGCGAGGGGAAACATTACAGTTTCCACACATAAAACCACAACAAAAATTCACATGTAGCGCATGTCTCCTTCATGCGATCAACGCGCACCTGGCGCATTTTGAAATTTGACACGCTCATCTCGCAGGCCAAAGAAGTTGTCAAAATGTCACTTGAAACCAAGTCAGAACTAATGCGTACCAATATGTGTGAACCAGACACCTTCATGCATCTTTAAAACATGGTATAATGCCATAGCAAGGCATTGTGTTTGTGTGGGAAATGTGAGATTAAGGCTGGTGAAATTATGGACTTATGGGGAACATCTTGAGTTAGGTATGTGACCATCAGGTCAATAAAAAGCCTAGAACTTTAAAAAGGATGTACTTTTGAGGCAAGATTTAGTCTGAAAAGAACTATAAAAAGATTAGTATTAGCAACTTTTCTTAGATTAGCAAATTTAATTATGAATACAACATGCAGTTATCATTTGCTGAAGATTAACCTGAAATAAAATGTCTTGTTAATGTAAAATTAAGACTGACAGACAGAACATTAGGCTTGGCGTCCAAAGACATTCGCTCGGCCAAGTGACATTCGCTCCGACTTATTCGCCAAAACGGAGAGCGAATGTCGCTCTCATTGTGCAAACATCGTTTCAATTGATGAAAGCGCATGTCACTTATGAATGTTGTAGTGCTATGATTATTGACTAACAAACCTAAGAATATTCGGACCAATCTTCGAAGTGTAGCGAATGTTGTGAAATTTGTTAAGCGAATGTTGCTTCCAATTGGAGCAAAGTTGGTAGGGTGAGTGAATGTCACTCGGGCAAGTGAATGTCTTTGGATGCCAAGCCTTAAAAGTGCGAGTGAATGGTCCAAATATTGAATACTCAGACGGGGTAATGTTCAAAGGCTTGCACATGCTAAATTAATGTTGGGATGTACATGTGTTACAGCTAATGAATGCAAATGTTGATGCTGTTTCCTGAAAGGAAAAATTGTGGTCTAAAGTGATTGGGCAATCAACATTTCCAAGGTAAGAACACCCAAAATCCAAACCCTTACGTCATTTAGAAGGTCTTTATACTTTAAATATTTTTAACTTTACTGCCATGATAAAACTCAGAAGCAACTTCCACTCGGAAGGTCCGACTTTGAAATTTTAAAACTTACTGCCCTTACTAAATCCAGCCACAAAACCTTAATTTACTTTTAACATCACTCACACACCTCTCTTACACACACATGAAGACATGGCTAGATCTAGTGTTAAAAATGTGAACTTACAGGACTTATCTTTTTGCTGAAGTCATATTCAAATTGTGAACATTCATTTAATGAATATGAATTTTCCTGGAACTGTTGTGTAGGCCTATATGATGATTGTGGGGCAAACTACTAGATAGCTCGGAATGTACATCCATGTACATAGATGTACATTCCAGGAGTAGAGATTGTGTCTACACGCTGACATGTCATCAGATGTGGATTCACACTGCGTATTCAACTGCGTGTATGTGTTTACGGCTACGCGTTATACCAAGTCGCTCGTCAACGCGCAAGCACACGCAGTGTGTCAGGCACACGAACGTATCGAGTTGAATGTACATGGATGTACATCCCAGGAATCTACATGGATGTACATTGCCCTAAATAATAAAAAAAAATAATGGAGGGTTCTTATAAGGCGCACACTCATCAAAAGATCTCAATGCGCACAAACAAAGAAAACAAACAAGTTACATCTGCGAATCCAGAAAAGCTTAACGAAAAAGGTGAGTTTTAAGATGTTTTTTAAACTGAGGAAGAGAATTAATGTTACGGAGGCTGTTAGGAAACGAATTCCATACAGCCGGGGCAGCAAAATGAAAGGAGCGTTCACCAGCTGACTTTAGATTAACACGTGGAGATTTCAAAAGTCTTTCAGTAGAAGATCGAAGTGATCGAGCAGGTTCATAAGTGCAGAGCGTAGCAGACAGGTAGGATGCCCTAATATGCAGCAAGTATGCAATATGCACATACTGTTCCAAATTTATGCAAGTTACGAGTATTGTTTGAGGCAAGTGTACACAATGCACTTTTGGCATTTGCATCACAATGCATTGCATGCATTTTTTTTGCAAATGGTCATATTTTTTGAGGTCGGGCCCATTTGCGTTACATCTCAGTCACTTCATCCATACCTAACACCTTCCTGGTAATCGTTGATTAGAGTTGATAAATACCTTTAATTGGCGTTTATTTTTAATTGATTTTATAGACCAATACATTATCTTCAAAATCATACCAAAATTATGACATTTCATACAATTATTAAAAAGTTGTGACAAAATTTGATGCACAATGTACATATCTCATCCACACCAACCACATTTATGCCTGTTTTCATCTCTGGCTAAATTAGCTTATTGACTTTAACTTGTTATTAGCGTTAATTATCAACTTTATTCGGGTTAACTCCAACTTGGTTTTGATAAACAATAACTAGCCTTCAAAATCATGTAAGATTTATAACATTTCACAATTTATGCACAATTCTCATGATACCTCATCCACACCCGCCTCCACCCCTGGCTAAGTAGCTTTAACGGGTCATTAAGGCTTATTAATCACTTCATTTGGGTTCTATTCTTAATTTCTTGAAAGTCAAATAAAATGTCTTTAAAATCATACAAAAATTATGACATTTCATTTGATTGTTGAAAAGATATGACAAAAATTGAATCATAAATCACTCTCCATGTAACAAATCCACCATTTATGGGTGCCCACATTAAAAAGTATGACCAAATACTACATTTGTTTTGCATAATGCTTATCAGTTAAGCTAGCAATATGCAAAGATGACATGCATCCAGTTCTTTATGCATATTAGCTCATTTGTCAATTTCTCAATTTCACACTTCTGAAGAGGATAAATTCGGATGTTCTTTCATACACGCAATGGGCAATGGCAAGTAAAAATTCGCATATTCTTAGCTCAATTTGGCTAAAATATAAACTTTATTGGCATTTATTTCAAGTATTTAGGAATGAAAAATATGCCATCAACCATTGTGATATTTCCTAGGGTTACCTCAATTTTTGGATTGATATGTGTTTGGCCAAGATCCTCTTTTCAATTAAGCCTCTACCTCGCTCTTCAAACGCCCACTTCAAGTATTATACTACTGTTCTTAAGATCCCCAATGTCAAAAAGACTGGTCTAAAATGTGTTTGCAAGCTAACTTTTGCCAATTTAAAGCTCTATTTTTATGGGCTCACCTTCCCCCCACCTCCTCCCCGTTATGTCCGGCAGGGGATAGTGCTCGAAAATACTGTTAGGTTTGTGATGCACAAAATTTCCAACATAAGGTCTTATGGAACTGATTTTTGGTCCAAAATAGGGTCTTGGAACATTTCAAATTGAAGTCGTATTGCCCTATCATGTCTTGCCTTTTTTGTCATTTTATTTTGTGTTGCTGCATTTTATGTAGCTGCAGGGTAGGCTACTTTAGAGGCCTTACTGGCTTTCCAGTCTAATTTTTCATAGTTTGATGAGGTTTACTGCTTCATGTGTATTTTTTTCATGGAAAAAGAGATTAAAAGATTGACACCCAATCAGTAGACTTAGGACCCAATTCCATGGAATAAACCCCACTGGTATCCAAAACATATGCTGATTTTTTCCCATGGAATACAGTCTTTGTGCTGGTGCCATAATAGGTAATAAAATGGCAGCAATTTTGTTATTTGGTTTGAACAAAGACTTACAGAGATTGCTACTACCAAAATTGCCCAGGTTTAGTAAATTATTACAGCTCACCTGTGTAGTATCAAATACAAATATTTTTTGATTCTTACCCTCCAATGGAGTTGAACAAGAAATAGTAATAGTGATAATAATAGCCGAATTTCTTAAAACTGCAGTTAATACGGCAATTGTTCACTGTTACTAACTTTTCCATGTAAATGGAAGGCCCATACAGTATCACTGATACTATACACATGGTTAAATTTAAGTTTAGTTAAAATCATTTATCCGAGATGATCCCAAACATCATGACTCTTCACCTCACAGGCATAATTTTAACTATACCCTGAAAAGAAGCAATCATTATTTGTTTTACGTACCAAATATATATATGTGACTTGCTCCCACATAACCCAGACAAAGTCGCCAGAACACTTAAGGAGATATAGCCCAATAAACTTGTCACAAATCAATAGAAAACAAAGGAATTTTCAACCTAAATATCACTTTTTGACATACAAAACATTGAGCGATCCTGGAGTGTGATATGTCATTGGAAAGCTTATAATTTTGCCATTTTAAATTTGGTAAAATTTGAAAAAGGGATTTGTGCGACTTTGTCCGGGCTTCGACAGAGCAGGTCACATATTTTTGTCAACCGATTGGTTAAAAGAACTATTTTAGTACTATAAACCTGGTTTACACTCTCGATTAATAATTTAACAATCTGAATTTCCTTTTAAGACTATAGCTTACACTGGCACTAACCTCAATGCATATTATGTTTGACCAAAAGTGCTTATAAACTTGTGCATATCACTCCAGTCATACAACACCTGTACAACTTGCAGAGCAAGTCAAAACTATGCACTGTGTCAGTTAAATCTGTGACCTCAGGAGACCACTAAATCCAAAATCCCACTTTTAACCAATCAGATGACTGAAATCTATATATGATGCATATAATAGAAATTAGTAATGCAGTGTATAATGCCTTTGTGGTTTTTCATCTGCAGGCTTTTGAATCAATTAAATTCAGCTAAACCCTAACACTTTTGACCACTCAGAAATCTGAAAGTCAAAAATGGCGGACTTTCACTTGGATTCGAACTCACAACCTCCTGCTTCCCGATCCAATTTATGACTATGTTAAGCCACTGAGCTGGCGCTGCCTTGGCAGCGATTTTTTGATCAAAGCTAACTTGGGTTTATGACGTATTTGGACAAATTTCTTAACTTTATGGAATGGGATATTGTGAGATTCAGTGAGGTTAGGGAAATAGCTGTCTTCCATTCACAGATATCAAAATGGCAATCAAACTCAATAGAAGCACACAAAAGCTTATTATTCATTCTCTTTTTAGTTAAGGTTTGTAGAAGAAGATTGTCATTAGAGAGGGGTGGAAAACATTTAGTAGCCATAACCCATGTGTTATTTTTTTTTCTAAATGTATGCATTGAATGTGGTACCTCCTCCTCTTCGTCATTGCCACACAGGGTCCTCAGGGTCTGAGGATGAGAACAATTACAAATATTATTATACAAATTATGCTACATATACACCATTGTAGACAGGAATTGCTTTGCATTTATTCAAAGTATTAGCCCCTCATAATGGATTCCACCTTCCTTTGGGTTGTTAAAATGGAATATTCCATTTTGATACCTATCAATATAAATAGCAGGGGCCAATTTCACTAATATTAATCGATGATCACTAACCCCCATTATTACAGCTAACTCCAAAAGTGATTACTAAATTGTTATAAAATACTCGCTATTTAGTGATCAATTTTGAAGTGAGCGATCAAAACGGGGTTAGCGATTATCGCTAAACGCTTCAGTGAAATCGGCCCAGATCACAACCAGGAAACTGGCACTATTAGAACAGGCCAACAAAACTGGGCTTTTCTCAGTAAAATAACAGCTATCATGATTGACTTATGTTTTCTGGCTTCCAGAGTATAAGTAATGCCTTAATTCTACAAAATATTGGGGAAATACTTCATGCTCTCACACCTTACTAAAGAAAAGCAGAGATATATCCTAATCCTGTCAATCAATGGTTTTGCAAGCACATTATCACTACAGCGGTGGTCACAACCCGTCGTACGTGCACCTTCGAGCTGTCCGCGTGCAAAAATGTAGGCACAATTGTGGGACCCAAATGATGTAGGACCGACATTGGAGCATGCAGACACAACATAGCAGTTTAAGAGCATAAGGAACTTTCTCTGCGTGCTGGCTATGTTTGGGGTAGCGATTAAACATCAGTACGGTCCGCACGTGCTCGGTACCAACAATGTGGGCGGAACATGTGTTTTCTTGCCATTTTTTCATGGCCATTTGCCTTGCGGATGACGCATCTTGCACGTAAGGACACTCTGCATTTATTGTGCCTGTAAGTATGTTTTACTTATAATAACGTGGTAATCGCAAAGAGTTTGTACGTTGCACGCACGATGTAATTACTTACAACGTGCACAACCTATCATGCACGCAGCCACTCATGGTCAGGCATGTCGTGCGCACAACATACTTACATGGTGTCACCTCCCTGCATGTGCCATGTTTTTAGAAAAAACGTAAAGAATGTGGCCTCTCAAAAAAATATTGCACAACGGGTTGTGACCACTGCTTTAGAAAGCTAACCCTATATTACTGATATAAGTCCCTTTTTTTTTTGTCTGATCTATTTTTACCAATTATTCCAGACAAAAATTTTCAGAAAAGGGCTGCAGTGTTGGGTTTATTATTGTTTCACATAAATTTTGGACACGAACTGAAAATTAAAACGCAGCCAACGTGTATCCACAAGCCGTGACAAGCACAGGACATTGGGAAGTACGCAACACCGTTTCCAATCAATAATCCACAGTACTGTGACATCTCACGCGCATGGAAAGCATTGCGTATTTGCGTAAATTGCACATGCAACAGTGTTACGCAAGGCTCTGAATTTTCATGTCCGAAATTTATTTGAAACAATAATAGTATATCATGCAATAAAATAAATAAAATGTATCAATTAGTATATTGACCAAGGCTTGTCAAAATGTTGATTCTCTTTAGTTCGGTTGCAATTTACATTCCCTACTTCACATTATCATCAAGGCACCATGCAGATCTCATGCAGACTCTTACACAGTATTAAATCGTCTATGGTGTTTCATATAACAGAAAGGAGTGAATGTGAACCTGTGGTAGATACTAATTCACCATGGTCTAGATAAGCTGAAAAAGCAGGTAAATTTAATCATTTTTTTATGCATGTCATACTTTCAATATGCAAATCCATATCATTTTTTTTCAACTTGTAAATCAAAGAATTATTAAGCTTATAATACAGCATAATTGACTCAGTTGTAAACATGTTTCCCTGGAATGGCTCATTATCCTCAGGCACAGACTGAGAGAAATCACTGTAAAAGATTTGGTTTGAGTTGAACTAATTCCCACTTTTTTAAGGGGCATTGAACAAGATTTCCCCAATTTTCTTCTAAACATATCAAGATTTTTGTAACACTTGATATGTTAAGTGGTAAAAATGGCAGCTGCAAATCTTCATTGTCAGATTCAGCCAATATTATAAACTTAAATCTATTTTGATTTATCTACAATAAAGCAATGTAGGTAATCTCTTTCCTGACATCAATGTATAGTTTTAAACAGCCTCATACCCAGAATCCCAAGGTTTTTTGTTTTTTTTTAACATTCCTGATCAAGGTTTTGATCAAAATTTTCACAATATTTGATGGTTGACTACCATCATCAAACAAACCAAATGCAGATAATCTGCAGATTGAATTTCAAAATATTGTCCAATCACCTTTAAAGGGGAAAAATTTAGGGAAAGCAAGCATCCACAAACACATCACATCCACATCACAGGTACTAGAAATTGTTTTTATTACTGTATATTTTCCCCTTCCATTATATGAGCAGCTTTTATCCAGGGTTTGTACCTAGCAAAAGATAAATCCACACTAGAGATTTGAAAGCTTAAATCTTTAATTAATTTAGGGTTGTTCTAGTAAAACCAGGGTTTTGATTTACTATAATTAGTAGGGTTTGGTATGTCATAAAAAACCTTCCCGCTGGACTAGTGTGCTGAAATGGATTTTATTGGCTTACTTTACTAATTTTGGGGTGCTGAATCCAAAAATCTTAGGTGCCATTTTTTTCGACCACTCCTTCATCCGCCATTTTGAATTTCAAAATGGCCGCCATTTTGTAATATGTTTTGCACAATATCTCATCTTCTGAGCAACCTAGGGTTCTAAAAATGGTGGCAATACCCATGTTTGTGATGCCAAGGAATCCATTGGCACCATCAAATAAGTTGTCAGTGGTTGGGTTTGGCAGCCATCTTGAA
>JXSR01S050380.1:13472-30164 GCA_000969725.1 Ophiothrix spiculata
TGGTGGCAATACCCATGTTTGTGATGCCAAGGAATCCATTGGCACCATCAAATAAGTTGTCAGTGGTTGGGTTTGGCAGCCATCTTGAAAATTCAAAATGGCCGTCCTTGTATATCATGTTTTGTACAAAATCTCATCTTCTGAGCAACCTAGAGTCCTGAAAATGGTGGCGATACCCATATTTGTGATGTTAAGGGATCAATTGGTACCATTATTTAAGTTGTCTGTGATTAGGTTTGGTTACCATCTTAAAAATTCAAAATGGCTGCCATTTATATTATGTTTTCTGATTATTTTAGTTTATGACGGCTGCCATTTTGTAATATGTTTGGCTTAAGATCTCCTCTTCTGAGCAACCTAGAGTTTTGAAAATGGTGGCAATACCCATGTTTGTGATGCCAAGGAATTCATTGGCACCATCAAATA
Organism: Ophiothrix spiculata; assembly: GCA_000969725.1. Lineage (NCBI taxonomy): Eukaryota > Metazoa > Echinodermata > Ophiuroidea > Amphilepidida > Ophiotrichidae > Ophiothrix > Ophiothrix spiculata. The sequence goes on from JXSR01S050380.1 coordinate 13,899, forward strand.
AGTTGTTTGTGGTTGGGTTTGGCAGCCATCATGAAAATTCAAAATGGCCGCCATTGTATATCATGTTTTGCACAATATCTCCTCTTCTGAGCAGCCTAGAGTTCTGAAAATGGTGGCAATACAGTAACGCAATACCCGTGTTTGTGATGTTAAGGAATCTATTGGTAACAATATATAAGTTGTCAGTGATAAGGTTTGGTTGTCATCTTGAAAATTCAAAATGGCTGCCATTTATATCATGGTTTCTGATATTTTTTGCTTACGATAGTTGACATTTTTATACATTAGTTACACAATATTTTCTCTTCTGAGCAACCTAAAGTTCTCAAATGGTTGTAACACGCATGTTTGTGATGCCAAATAAGAATTCACACCATGGGCATCATTATTTGTGGTTAGGTTTGGCAGTAACCTTGAAAATTTATAATGGCCACCATTTTATATTATGTTTTGCACACTCTCTCCTCTTCTGAGCAACATAGAGATCGAAAAAGTGTGGCAATACCCACATTTGTGATGCCAAGGAATCCATTGGCATCAGCATTTAAGGGTACACACCACTAAATCATGCGAGGAGAGCCACTTCCGGCCAAAGTTTATCACAGTAATAGTCCCTTATTTTTTCTTTATATCCGATTTTTGGTGCATAAAATGCTATTTTTGTCATCGAATTTGGTATTTGCAGATCGCCACAAGTCTAGTCTATATATTTTCAACTTGAAATTTGCGTAATATTTGAATTCTGCATGTTTTATTAGCGGATGAAGACCGGGTGTCGATGCGTGGCTAAGAGCCGGAACTTACGTTGCAAAAATGACACTATTCCGAAATCCTATAGATATTGAAAAAAGTTACCGTGAAAGTGGTCTTTATTTTTTGATATGTTGTAGAAATCCTTCTGCTGAAAAAAATGAGCCCAAAAAAAGAGGGGGTCCCCATGTTCGTTTTCGAGCTAGAGCTCCTGATAAAACACATATTTTGTATATAAAGTCTATGGCGCGCGAATTAGTGGTGTTGACCCTTAAGTGATCAGTTGTTAGGTTTACCCGCCATGTTGAAAATTCAAAATGGTCACAATTTATATCATGTTTCCTGAATTGGGCTTATGATAGCCGCCATTTTCCCCACCATTATCACACACATTTTACTCAATATCTCCACATCTGAGCAACCTACAATTAATGACACTGATGGCAATACCCACATTTAAGATGTTCAGGAATCCATTGGCATCAGCATTTAAGTTGCCGGTGCTTAGGTTTGGCAGCCATCTTGAAAATTCTAAGTGGTTGCCATTTTATATCATGTCTTCCACAATATCCCCTCTTCTAAGCCACCCAGAGATCTAAAAATGGAGGCAGTACCCATGCTTGTGTTTACAAGGAATTCATTCAGGTATTACTATATTCAAGTTGTCAGTGGTTATGTTTAAAATAGTCACCATCTTGAAAACCGAAAGTTTTGGCTTGTGATCAATCTACAGTTCTAAAAATATAGTGGCAATTGATACCTTACCCATGTTTATGACACTAATGAATCCATTCTCACCAAAATAGATTTTAGTCAGATCCATAAGTTTATCTTTTGTAGCTCCTTGAGATCCAATTAATTACTCGGGTATAGTGATATCAAGGATTTTATGTTGTTGTTAGTTTAGTTTGGTCCCGGAGTTTGGTTTAGCCGCCATGATGAAGTTCAAAATGGCAGCATGCTTAAGGTTTCTTTGCATCAATTTGGGCACTGGCTTATAATCCCATGTTTGTAGTATGAAAGACTCCAAGGATATTTATACAATTACAAATCTTTGTGTTGGAACCTTGGATTTTGCACCATCTTAGAATTTGCTGCAATTTCATGTTTTTGATTTGCTTGATCTGGTCATTTAGTGGTCAGTCTCCATTCTATGTGTTCTGAAAAAAGTGAAAATACTAACAAAAAGAAATAATTTATATCCTTAAAAGTAAAAACACATGGTGTTTTAAGAATATATGCAAGTGAAACCATGATTTAATTTGAGTGATAGCTATTAAAATGGTCATTTAAAAGTTGATTTTCCCTTTTATACCATTAAAGGTAACATGACTTGAAGACATGGGTACAAATTTAAGTACATGTATGTGAATTGTCTGTGCTGATAATAACATATTTACATTGAATTCCATACCAGAAACGATTTTTAATTTAGTAAAATTTGTGATTTTGCAATATGAGAACTTTCACTTCCTGTTTGTGAGGAGAGCTATCAATATATGCGTTTCAGACCAAGAAACCCCAACACAATAATCATGCTGCACTCCATTAGACTGCACAATTTTTTTGCTGATGGTAAGCGCCCTTGCTTAACCCTAACCCTGAATTGAATGGTGCTCCGTTTTCTAGCCTAAATCCAACTATGTCATAGAAGAAAAAAGCATGTTTTCACCGGCCTTCGGACCCATGACCTATGACTTCCCAAGTGTGGCACACCACTAGCAGGCCACTATGGGGCTGCTTCCCTGCTTTTTCTAGATGGCAATCAAACCTAATCACTGACAACTTATAAAATGGTACCAATTGATCCCTTAACAACACAAATATGGGTATTGCCACCATTTTCAGGACTCTAGGTTGCTCAGAAGAGGAGATATTGTGCCAAACATGATTTTGAATTTTCATGATGGCTGCCAAACCAAACCACAAACAACCAATAAATTCCTTGGCATCACAAACATGGGTATTGCCACCATTTTCAAAACTCTAGGTTGCTCAGAAGAGGAGATATTATGCCAAACATATTACAAAACGACAGCCGTCATAAACTAAAATTATCAGAAAACATAATATAAATGGCAGCCATTTTGAATTTTCAAGATGGCAACCAAACCTAATCACTAACAACTTATATAATGGTACCAATTGATCTGTTAAGGTGTTTGGTCCATGAGAGATCTGCTCGAGCAATTTTAGTATAAATCGGCATGAATGATATTTTATCGATGTAGAACCGATTTTTAAAATAAAAATTGGGGGTCACGGGACTCGTTTTTGCATGAGAGTCTGTTTAAAAACACAATTTATGGATGTTTTGGGGGACAAATTAGTACAGGGGTCTATGGGAAATGAAAAAGTGAAATTATTTAGTGTTGAATCAAAAAATCTGCTCGAGTAATTTTGTTAATTTTTTATAAAAGTTGCGCACAAGTATGTTCTTTCAAATAAAAAAATAAAAATTGGGGGTCACCGACCTAATTTTCCAGAAAAATACTAAAATATTGCAATTTTTAGCTTCAAAACTACTCACAGAATATGCGCATGCATATTGCGGGACTTACCAACTCGGAAACTGGCGCGTACTGGTACGCGTGGACGGCGCGTGGACCAAACACCTTAACATCACAAACATGGGTATCGCCACCATTTTCAGGACTCTTAGGTTGCTCAGAAGAGGAGATATTGTGCAAAACATGATATACAAGGGCGGCCATTTTTGAATTTTCAAGATGGCTGTCAAACCCAACCACTGACAACTTATTTGATGATGCCAATAAATTCCTTGGCATCACAAACATGGGTATTGCCACCATTTTCAAAACTCTAGGTTGCTCAGAAGAGGAGATTATGCCAAACATATTACAAAACGGCGGCCGTCATAAACTAAAATTTAATTATCAAAAAACATTATATAAATGGCAGCCATTTTGAATTTTCAAGATGGCAACCAAACCTAATCACTGACAACTTATATAATAGCACCAATTGATCCCTTAACATCACAAACATGGGTATCGCCACCATTTTGTATTGCCACCATTTTCAGAACTCTAGGCTGCTCAGAAGAGGAGATATTGTGCAAAACATGATATACAATGGCGGCCATTTTGAATTTTCATGATGGCTGCCAAACCCAACCACAAACAACTTATTTGATGGTGCCAATGAATTCCTTGGCATCACAAACATGGGTATTGCCACCATTTTTAGAACCCTAGGTTGCTCAGAAGATGAGATATTGTGCAAAACATATTACAAAATGGCGGCCATTTTGAAATTCAAAATGGCGGATGAAGGAGTGGTCGAAAAAAATGGCACCTAAGATTTTTGGATTCAGCACCCCAAAATTAGTAAAGTAAGCCAATAAAATCCATTTCAGCACACTAGTCCAGCGGGATTACATATCAAACCTTACTAAATTCTGTGTTAAATCATATACCTATAATGATGCAATGTGATGTGATTACGATTTCATTCATTAGCATGCCTTGAGCTGTCCAATCTTACACATCATAATGATAACATTGGATGAGACTTCCAATAAGAGACATTGCATCTCGCCCAATATTTTTTAAATTCCTGTTCATAGCTCATCCAATTTTACATCCAACGACACACCCCATACATTACCAAATAAGCACCCCCTGTCACTGATATACAGAGGACTGACTTGGAATAGACATGAACATCTATGAGATGAAATGGTATTTAAGGAATTAGAATCTCGCTACCTTGAGGGTTGTGTATTGTTTTACTAACAGTGATTAAGAAATTGGATAATGAATCTCATTCTATGTGCATGGCAGCTTGAAAGTCCCCCAGGGTTATCCTCTACCTCTTGCAAAGTTTTATCTGTAGATTAGGTAGAGAAAAAAAATAGTGTTGCTCATCATGCCTATTTCGCGAGGGAGATTCTTCTTATTTCTTATTTTTTTAAAACAAATTTAAGCCAAATCTATAGTTTTTCAGGACTACCAAACATTTGGAGCCACATGTCTGTTGTTAAATTAATTCCAATTGATAATAACAGACATTTTGCGCGGTGACAAAAACCACCAAATATTGGGCATTCAAGCTCCCATTACTAATAGGCAAATACATTGGAATTAATCTAAAATCAAAGACTAGTTGCACCAAATATTTGGTAGCTGATAAAAATTCAGTCTACAGGGACACTTACAATTCAATATTGGCTAAACCTTAATTACTTAATGTGTTTCATCAAAAAGGGAGGGCCTTAGATTTTGTGTTATTGGCTCATAACTCCAATGCTGCTTTCATACTCGTGTAGTGTTGTAGCTTTGTGACATATATATTTTTTGCAAAAATTTGTCACTTCCGGTTGTCCTGGCGGCAAAGCTACATGTTGCTAAAATAATCAATATCAGTACATTTTTTCACGTAGCAATATTTTTGGAGTTGAAATGAATTCAATTTCAAAAGCGACAAAACTGCAAAGCGACAAAAGTGTGAAATGAAGCAGACGACAGAGCAACAAAGCTGCAAAGCTGTAAAGCGACAATAAATATGAAAGCAGCATAATTCTTAGTCTGAATAAATTGTGTTCAATCGGTTTATTATCAAGGGCCGGTAGTATTTCAATACTCAACCTAGTGGTTGACTCAACTGTTTGTATTTACTCAACTCTTATAGTCCAGTCCAAACAACTTCTAAAAAAATTCCATTTTATTTCAATTTCAAAAAAATTGATGAGATTGGATACTGGCAACTTCTGATTTAATTTATTTGGCCTTTATATACCCTTAAAACAGAAGTGACTTGGAATAAGGGGTCGCGATTGAGATGAAATTACGAGTGAGATAATAACAAATTGGTAATATTATATAATACAAAGCTTTATGTATTGCTTTCTTATGATTATAAGACATAGACATTGATAGGAAAAAGTACCCTAAGGTATATTATTAAATAGTGAAAACATAAGGTGGAAAACTACCAAGTAAAAAATAATTTATACACAGCTATCTTTCAATTTCACAATATCGTCTGAAAATTGAAACATATTCAGCTCAGTAATGAAAGAGGAGATGGATGCATAACTAAATCATCTATACTCTATAAACCTCAAAAGCACAAAGTAAGCAGCCGATTAAGGCACCAATATGACCATCCTGGGAAATGAATTACTCCATATTTTTCATATCAAAACAACGTACTTAAATCTTGCTGAATATTCAACTGAACTTATGTTCAAGGTTTGTCTATGTGATAGCAACAAAATTAGCCAAAAGTGATACGAAAAATCATGAAAGATTCATGCACGAAATATATTAATACACAGTGATTTGGTCTTTTTGATGCCCCCTCATAATTAAGACAACCTAATGAAGCCTCAGTACTTTTTATTTTACCCTTTCCCAATCACATTACATCTTCAAACCTTGCAAACGCCTTGAGGAGGAAGTGACTGGGAACATGCATGAATATAAAATATATGAATAAAAGCACGTAAGTAAAAAGCTTTATGTATTGTTTTACTTGTTAGGAAATAGATGATGATGATCATCTGTGCTATAGGCAGCCAGATATGATATCTATGTTAGACTTCCTATACTTTTGAACTCCACTGCCTACTTCAACCCTTGAAAGTAGGCTACCTAGGGTATAAGTGATTGGTAAAATGCATGGATATCACCGTAATAAGAACACCTTTAAAAGCTTGGTATATATGCCGGTCTCATCACATACCGGTCTTACTACAGTGATCTATTTGCAATGTTTTCACATACTGATCTATAGCTTTAGTATCATGTCAATTAATATATGAAGTATTTTTATTACTTGTTAGGAAATGGATGGTAACTGTGCTACACAATCTAAAACAACATCCCTCATACTTCCAATAATTCTTACCCCCCCCCCCTTCAATCCTTGATAGTACCTAGGGTATGAATGACTGGGAATATCAAAGAAATAAACTGGGAAACTTTTAATGTACTGTTTTATATTGATAAATGACAAAATAAATCTACCTGGTATATATCTTTGTTAAATACATAGTGACATACCACAATTTTTGCATGTACTTTTTCTTTAAAAAATGGACCATTCTGCCAATCTTGCTTTCACTGATCTATTCTTTACGATGTCAAATTGTCATGCGAGTGCAAGAAAGTAGTATCTGCAATAGCTGCCATATGTGATATTTGTTTATCAAACTGTCACTCGAATGTGAAAAATCCCTCAAAATTTCGTTCTCATGTGTCAGTGGCTCTTGAAATGGTTCTTCAGGTGATTGTGTCACCTGAAGAACAATTTCAAGAGCCACTGACCCAAGACTGGAGATTACAAAGCGTGCAATCCAAATTTATGACAAATGGCAGCACGAACCATGATTGAAATGATCACCATACAAAAATATAGCATACACCGTTGTCAGGGGATGTGCGTGAACCAGTTACTGCATGGGGAAGTTACATAATCACTACAATACTGTATATCCAGTGCCGTACGAAGCGGGGGTCCAGGGGGGGCACTCGCTCCCCCTGGCTCGAAAAATCGGGACGCTGACGGGACAAAAATTGAAATATCGGGACGATAGTTTACTACTTTTACCGTCCCGATATTACTGTCCCGCAAATTTTTAGTCAAAATAAGCCATTTTAGTACAAATATCAAGTTTTTATATCGATTTTTGGCTGAAAATAGCAAAATTTTCGGGCGCATTACAAACAAATTGACGGTATATACATCGGGACGAAACATGAATTTCGGGACGGTTAATGTGTTTGCCCCCCTTGGCTTACATACCTTCGTACGGCCCTGTGTATATCAGTTCCTTTCTAAAAACACACATACTGATGCATGACGCCATAAAACAATAAGTAAAAACAAGATACAACCGCATGTCTTTTTTCCCCCAGAAACTGTAGATGCAAAAATCGTGGTACGTAACTATATATTTAATGCATATTAAAGTAGCTACGAGAAGAATGACATGATATCCCCTTAGAGTCAATATTTACCAGTATGGGTAGTGCTGTGATGAAGTTGTTAACTATGACCTTTCGATATCCCTTACCCCATTTACCACCCCTTTAACTGACTGAGGATATGAATTAACATCAATGAATTAAAATTACATACGCATGGAAACTAGAGTATCTTCAAAGCTTATATATCGTGCTAAAATAACTGAGATGATAAGCCCGATAGGTGGCATGATATTATATCCCTTATACTTAACTATACATAATTTACCCCAAACCTCAGTAGTATCTGGTGGTACAAGGTATAAGTGACTAGGAATATGATATGAATATCAGTGACGTTATTGTTCGTCAAGTATGCAAAAATAAGAGTTTTGCAATGGCTGCCATATCATATTAATTTAAGGCTGGGGTAGACCCTCAACTAGCAGAAATGTTTTTTGTACTCTATTTCTCAAACTAATTGCATAAACTATATAAAAGTATCCATTTTTAGAAGCGGAGTTTTACCCTGAACATGATGATGATATAAATTTTTGACCCAAAATGTTAGTTTGGGCAAAAAATGCCAAAAAACATATTTTTTAAAAAATTCTGGAAAGCCTAACTAAAATTTGCATTTGTGAAATGTTAAGCTCTTTTTCTCGAAACTTTGAATGTCTAGGAAGGGTTTTCTCAAATTGTTGATTTTTATCGTATTTTTTGCCCCAAAAGTTTTTGGGAAGCTTAGCTAAAATTTGAATTTGTGAAATGTTGAACTTTTTTTGCTTTTTGGAATCTGGAAACAAATGTCTAGGAAGAGTTTTCTCAATTTTTTTGATTTTTATCTTAGTTTAAAAAAAAATGCAAAAAATAAGTCAGAAAATGTAAAAAATCAAACCGCTGCCATTAAATTGGCAATTTTTGCCAAAATCTACATTTTTGGTTCTGGTTTGTATCTTGACAGGTTGTCGGATGACAATGTGATATGAACCAAAACTATTATTCTTGTATTGCAAGAGAACAAACAGGAATAACAATTTTATTTTTCATTTGTCCTGAATATGCATAAGAAAAAGCTTGAAAAATGCATAAATATGGTTTTTCTACAACATTATATTGCAAATTTGCATTCAAGTATGTTTTGGTAATTTCAGAGCTGTTGTCTACAATTTGTATTATTTCTATCAACGCAAATGGACTGTTTGTGCTGAATTGTTGTAATTCTCGATGATACACGAAAGGCGAGGAAAGAAATGCCGCGCCAACCCGTCCTCTGTATTTGTCTTGGGACAGGGAGGGAGAGAAACTCAAAACAGATTACAGGTATGCAGATGATATCACCTTAAAGCTTCAAATGGAAAACATGCTAGGATTGACAAAGCTTGATAAAATGGAAACATGATAATGAATGATACTCAAAATGAGAATATATATGTATAGTCAGACAGGAGATAAATATTGTGGCGTATTGGAAGCTTCGCTGGTCATTCTGAAGTCTTTTGAGTCTTATTAATAATTATACAGGCTGATAATCACTTTCTATTCTAAGATTTTATTCATCGACAAGTCCATCTTCACGAGACGACCTCTAACCTTCCCCAAAACCAACCCAAGGTTAAGGCTTTTGGATCTCGCTCTCTGAGCGAGGGGTGGCGCCATATCAATCAGCGCATCGATCGCCACAATATATATTCCTAATGTTTTGCTAGCATTGAAAGAATAAATGGGATGGTTTTAAACTGTGTCCAGTTACGGCGAACAAACTACTTTTATGTCCATTGATAAAAGACTGTCATTTGGACTAACTACACAGAATGCAGATCAAGATGAATTCCATCATCTCCAAGATCCAGAACTAATACCCAGATCTGTGTATACACATAAATCTGAATTGTCAATCTGGATCTAATCCCCTTGTAGATGCAATATCAGTTTGGAAGAACTCACAATCGGATATGTATCTGAATTTAGATACCCCGTATCAAAATTCTGATACCCGTATCTGAATTCGGATTAAAAACAGCTGAATCGGGATATCAGCTGAAATGAATAATCAGCTTCGCCGCGCACCATAACGGTATTTACAAAAGTCAATAACAATTATCAACATCTGTCATCTAATTATAACAAAGTTTTGGCCAAACTATTTTGCTTTCTGTGATCAGGACATGTTTCGAAGCTTTTCCACTGCAATTGCACAGACGGAAATGGCATTTTCACAGATACATTTATCATAGATGCAAGAAAGATTTTCTGCATCTACTTGCCAGTTTGCGCTTTCGATTTGTTACCTGCGCAACGACAGGCGTATCAGAATTCGGATACCCCTCCATATCCTAATTCTGATACGAGTATCAGAATTTTAATACGGCGTGGGTATCCAAATTCAGATACGTATCCGAATTGTGAGTTCCGCTGAACTGATATGGTTGCAAAGCAGATTACACAAATTTGGATTGATCTAGATTTGCACTCTGTATGAATAGCCCTGGTGTGTGAGCTGACTTACCGCCATGGATGCTGTTAAATCGGATATATTCATATCTTCCGCCACAGCTGGTACGTTGTAATACTCCCCTTCTTCTTGGCACAGTAGCTTGTACCATCCTTCTTGGTTGCACTTCATTAACTCTGAGACACCGAAGGATAGCGCACCCATGAAATCATTGCGTGATGTACGGTCCCAGTCCCAGATTTCTACAAGTAATCGTCTGTTTTTGTCTTCATCGTTGAGTTTACTAAAAAATAGGTATGACAAAAAGGATTATGTAATACAGCAATGAACAACATATATATTTCTTACTAATATCTTCACCCTGTAATAATTTTTTCACACTTCTGGCAGTGAAATCGGGGCGAGATCTTGAACCTTGTCATATAAACATTGCATTTTATAGTCCATGAATAGAAGTCTTTAAAGATGCCGTTTGTTTCATTTCAATTGGTAATGTACAACAAAAGTTATGTTTTATCAAATATTTGGGTGGATTTTTGTTTGGTCAAATTTCATGATTTTTGCTCATAAAACAAGGGTGTTTCTGAATGGAATAAACATATGGGTCACTTTGGAAAATTGATCATATCTGTCTTATTTTCTCATCAAATTTGTTCATTTTTTCAGCACAGATAAAAGATAGCATGTGCCGTACATAAAAAATTAATAAAATTTGTTACGGTTGAGTCAGCAGATCAAGGACATTTCTTATAGAACTTCTTTCAAGAGGAATCATGAAATTGGGCAAGAAAACTTTACATTTAAATATTTGTCAAAACAAAACTTCTGTTCTAGATTACCGATTGAAATGAAACAAACGGTTTCTTAAAGCTCAATTCATGGACTATAAAATGCAACCTTTACATACTTTCCCACTGTCAGTTAAATCCAAGAAAATTAAACACAAAGATTGTAAGGTTTTTTCTGGAACGCCCTGTATGCCACTGAGCAAATAAATTGTAAAAAGTTGGAACCTTGGCATTGAAATTAATTGCAGGCTTAGAACTAGTATGTCCCTTGATCACCCCTCCCACGGACCCAGCAGAGGGTAGTGGACATCTCCGAGCAAGAGCTATGCAGGCTCAAAGCCAACTTCTTCAATCCAATGCAAACCAACTCAATGCCTTCTCCCCATCAGTAAGAATATTACCTTGGTATAAATGAGCACACACAAAAAACAAGTCCTTAAAGGGACTGGCCTAGATTCTTCCCACTAATTTGTTACCTACATATTGTTTTACTTTAATTGATAGAACATGTTTATAGTAATATAACCTACTAGTACTTTTCCATGATTTTGAGGAATATTGGAGAAAATTACAATTCTTTACCTACTTTATTTTTTTCCGCCGGCGAAAAAAAGGGGTGTGAAAACAGTGTTTCTAGTTTGAAAACTTATAAAAATCTTGTTTCTACACCTGTGATGGCCAAACAAATTATTTTTGATGAATTTGTTTCTCTTTTAATATGTATTAAATAATATCTAGCAGCTTTGTTTGATCTTTTACTTGGTAAATCCATCTGAGGTACAAATTTAGGATTCAGGAAACACACTAGGATAGTCACACCACCATCAAAGAATGATATATTGCAAATTAGTTATCTCTCAATTTGAGCCATTTGAGTGTAAGTTTTTGCAGTTTTTTGCATATTTTACTATACTTTTTAGTTATATTTAGAGTATTTCCATAAGTTTTTTTTTTATTCTAGGTGGAATCTAGGCTAGTCCCTTTAATTAAGCTGATCCACATTCATTATTTTGACTCTTTCATATAACACACTGATTAAGGATTAAAGCTTTGCAGAATTACACAGAGTTCATTTCATCATAAACACTTCATATATTAATACCATATGCAAGCCTTGGTTAGCATGTGAGGATTTGTGTTTCATGTTCACTTAAATCAAGTTATTAGTCTTACTTAATAAGGGAATCATCTGTATTATAGACAAAGATTAACATTATGGAGTCCTATAACTGCTCTGTAATTAAGTTTTTGATAAGCACATAAATATGAAGAGCATACCAGAAGAAACTGGTTTACAAATTATCAGCCTATACAATGACTGTAGGGATAGACAATAGATTTAAAAAGCCTCTGGGTGCATTTGGAAGGCTTTGTTTTAAGTATAGAAATACTATTACGAAGAGGAAATGATTTGTATTATTATTGAAATCATAAACACAAAGCCTTGAATCACTCTTTGAGGATTTGAAAAACATTAAGCATAAGGAAGTAAATTAGTTTATATATATGTTTTTATGCAGTCAATTATTATGTGACTCCAAGGTGCTACATCACAATTTCCTTATTATAATTTGTTTCTTTCTTGTTCATTACAAAAAATAATAATCCTGTGATTGGGAAATAAATCTAGCTGAATCATGAATGACTTTCATCATATGGATCATTTTGTTACTCTGCAATATACTTCATATCTGTAATAATAACACAAGCACAATTGGAACTAAATTGGTTTATACAAGCAATTTGTACAAGGGGGTATCAAAAAGTTTTAAACTTTACTCAGAAGGGATGGAGCTATATCACTGAAATTTTGTCAAAATAGTCACTCATCTGTATGTACATTATGGTGCAGAAATCAATCAATGATACAAGTACTTGCATAACATGCATAACATGCATACCCCACGAAGGAGTCTATTTGTACAGGGGACCCACGGCTTTATGTGACTGTCTGACCATGGAGCAAGTAGAGTAAAGTTTCTTGCCCAAGGAAACTGTCATCTACCTACCCACTTAAATTTTAAGCCCTATGGAGGAAATTCATTCATGCGGAGTAATTAAGTCCTTGCATTTGAAGGATTACAGGGCCCAGTATATATTAACCCTTACTCTCGCACGCTTAAATACAGTCTAAGTCCAAATACGTCATGAACAAATTTCGGGTTCCCCCCGGTTCCCCCTGGGATTCGAACCCCCGACCCCCGCTATCCCGTTCCAATGTCCAGCTATGCCAAGCCACCGAGCGCGGCCTGCCCGGGCAGCAATTTCCTGATCATCTATATCCGCCGTCTGTGACGTATTGGGACTTAGGCGAATTCTTGATTTCTTACTGTAGTACTTTGTAGTACGTAGGAGGGTAAGGGTAAATGACATGGCCAATGTTTAGTAGTTTGATACCATAGTAAAGGGTAGGCTTTTTTTCTTTCTATTGATACAAAAATTATGAAAATTGGTCGCTGAATGACGTCACAATGACCTAATAAAACATGACTGACCTAAAAATGTTGATTTTCTATGAAATACAAACACTGATTTTTTCAACAGAGAGGACCCCTACAATAACGGTCTATGGATAGTTGGGTAAAAGTGGGAGAAATGTGTTATTTTGCATATCGACTATGAAAAGATGCCTTAAGTATCTCATAATAAAATTATGTTTTTGGCCCCATTTCTTCTGGGTAAAGTTTAAAACTTTTTGATACCCCCTCGTATTCTGTCTATTTCAAGGAAGGGTGCAAATAATATGAGATTTAAAGGGGCATTGGACAAGATCAACATCATCCAAGTATTTCAAGGTTTTTGCATCATTTGAATTGTTACCTGTAATTATTGCAGCATGTAAAGTTTTGATATTAAATTCAATATATCAAAATACTGTATCCATTCGTCCAATTAAACTCCTGATTTTCTGAATGTACACTGCCTTTACCTTAATTTGAATTGCCTCTTTCCAGCTTGCCAAAAATGGTTGACAAACTTTGTTAATGTCTCGGGCGTACGTTTGGAAGCGAGAGTATTCATATATTTCAGTGGTTTGTAAGATGGTAAAAAGTTGAATTGGACGAGTGGATACGGTATTTAAGAGATTCTCTCATTATTAATTATCGTTGGCAACAACATAAACCCTCTAGAGTTGAAATCTTAAAATTGGCTTTTTAATCAGATCCAATTCAAAATCGATATTTCTTTTGATTTATCTCATATCTATAAAGTAAATCAACATGCACAACAAAGTCTAGTTTGGACTTTTCTGAAGATTTTGATCAAAATTTTCAAAGTTTTTGGTAGTTCACTCTGATTATAGAACATATCAAGTAAATACAATTGTCATATCACATTTTTAAAAATCATTTTAGCTTATTTTGCAATCTATGGCAAGCCAGAAAAGACATAAATTTAAACAAAATGAAGAGTATACCAAACTTATAACAATTCAAAAAGGATCACAGTTTCCTTCAGGAAATATTTACTCCATCAAAGCAGAAAAGGAAGTAAACACCAAACTATAGATGCAGTTAATTCATGCAGCATTTGAGCATACACACAAAGTTATAATCACTCTTTTCCCTTCAAACAATTTAAGTAAAATTTTAAACTGTAAAGGTTGAATTTGCACTCTACAAAGAGTGAAATTTCATTTTTTTAAATTTTGAAATTTCTTCTTTTTACTGATTGTTCCCTAAGTATATATAATCCACAGGGTAAGTGATTTTTTGATTTAAAAAAAATCCTAAAAAAAAAATGATTTAAATCGTGATTTATTTTTTATTTAAATCCGATTTTTGTTTATTAATTCAAAAACCATGATCTTAGAAAACAATTTGAAAACTGTAGTTGAACTACTTTTAAAACAAATACAGTTGCAAGTATTCTTTTGAATATTATGTATTTTAACATTTGACAAATAATCCACTAAGTTAAATGAAACAAAAGTTACAAAAATCAAAATTCTTTACATTTGGTGATTTAATTGGTGTCCATCAGAATATGTAACCTACGCCTTGGGACTGAAAAAGCTGTAAAACTGGTGGTCTTGTTCAAACAGTTAAGACGTTTACATTGTTTCAGGAAGCAAATGAGTGGACTTGTCTTCTAAAGTTATGATTAGCTAAAGGGCAGAAGACACATTTTTATGAAAATTGATTAAAAAACCAAGTGATTAAAATCACGATTTAAATTGACGTGAATTTAATCAAACAATCCTGATAATCCAACTCGATTGAATTATTTAAGTGTGTGTAAATTTAAAATGACTTAAAGATATCAGCTTAATGGTTCATTTAGATTAATTCAAAATATTCAACTTACGTGTAGATTTTAACAGACACTGTTGCCTTTGTCAACAATTTGATAAGACTGACGCTGATTGAAGTCTAGTGGCGATGTTGGTGTTGCCAGTTGGTTTTAGTTCTTGTGTGTTCAGAAATAGCTCATCAATGATGACATCATAAGTGTGATTTAGAAAATATTGTCCTTCATCCCTGTTGTGCTCCCCTTTTCCCATATTTCAATAGTCTCTTTGATCAGCATCAGTTTCATTAAAGTATTGACAACAGCAACAACATTTGTCGAAACATACACATAGTGGAATATTTTGGACTCGTCTAAATGAATCGTTTAACTATTAAAGTATAAAATATTCCTTTTATCCGTTTGTGGTGTGGTTGTGGTGCATTTTGCACTGTAAGGACACTTCATATAATTGCATTCACACTGTGAATTTGCTCGTGAGTGGGGTTTAACCTCGTTTTGTCCGATGCCAATTCGTCAGTTCTCAGTTTTTCCGCCGCCGATTTGTCAGCTTTCGTTTCGTCCACTACCCATTTTGTCATTCTTTCATAATTGCCAATTGCTATTTTGTCCGGTTATATATTGGGCCACGCATTGATTTGTTAGTTTTTCTTTTAGTCTACCTATCACTTTGTCCGCTTATCATTTTGTCATTTCATCTATTTGCCAGATTTTCAATTCGACCGATAATGCTGTTAAATGTGTTAAATTTAACATAAACACCATCTTTGGAGACAAAAGTGAGTAAACTATGCATTTTTAGCACTACATTAATCAGGAAAGAACAGAAAACGGAAGGAAATTACAAACTTTTAGATAAAAAAAATTGTTTTTTAAATGCAGCAGATGTTCAACCATGGTCAACCATGGTTAGCATAGCCTAACACGGTATTTTTTTAAATATTGTTTTGGTTATCATGCATAAATCTTACTCTAACCTTGAAATCTAAGCATTAAAACCAATTTAATACCTTAACCCTAATTATAAAGACTTACCCTTACCCTGAACTTTAATTCTTACAAAGAATCAAATCTTAATGATTGTCTAAGC
>JXSR01S050380.1:66480-84700 GCA_000969725.1 Ophiothrix spiculata
AAATACATCAATAAGTTGCTTAACCATTAGAAATCTCATAACAACTCGAGACAAAATACTTCAACACAAAGTTTGTTTGACGATTACTCTTTAGCAGAAACCCACAAGATTCTTTGACAATTACTATCATCAGAAGATGATCAATAAGTGTATTTAACAATAATTAATAACCTGCGTAACAGCGCGATCCAATCTAATAAGATTATTTCTACTTTTACGCAAACAACTGCGTGTTCATTATCAGGTAACAATGACTTCTTATAATGACCTGCGTATGTGATGTCGTTAGCGCTGAATGCATTTTCTCATAAAACGCCCATCAAGTGCCCGTATGCACCACACACACACGTTTATTATATTACGCGATGATCGTCATGCCTGGACTGTTCTAAATTCTCTTATAGCTTTGCACAATCTTTTAATTTGGTCATTGTTTAAAATCGTTGGTGTTTGTTTTGTGCCTCGGTACTTTTCTGCGGGAGCTATAAAAGTACCTCGGCCCAAAACAAACACCTACGATTTTAAACAATGACCTCAAAAAAAGATGGTGCGCAGTTATTAATGTCTAACTATCATCAGTACATAGCCACAAGATTAATTTACAATTGCTATCATCAGTAGAAACCAACAAGTTTATTTGTCATTTGGGTGGTGCTCTGGCAAAATGAGCGGAAAGTCCTGATTTTCAAAATTGAGTTTATGACATAATTTAATTCTCTATAACCTCAGCTTTCAAATGATATATAATATGTCATACTTTCTTTCTTCAGTCTTCATTTAGAGATCGAAATACAAGGCGGTCCACTCAGAAACTGGCAGTTAAAATGGGTTGCAAATCAATTTTAAAGTTGCTGATTACTATAGTGTATGATGTGAACCATGTGAGAGCCCCGTCCTTCGGAGGGGACGTTAAGCTGTCGGTCCCATATATGGGAGAGTCACAACCATATATGCTTGTCACAGCTAGGTTCGTGAAGAGTAGGGTATTCTACCCATAGCTGTCCCTTTTTCATCCCGGTGCTGTCTAGTACAATCTAACTACGGACATAAAGTGCGCCTTTGAGCAGCCATTGTGGAGGATGTGATCAGATTGTGATATCTGTATAGACAGCCGTGCTGTGATCTAGATGAAATGGCACGTTAAATAAGCCTAATGTATGTATGTATGTATGTATAACAAAACGCGATCGATTACCCATAAATAATTGCACTTCCCAGTATAATTGACCTTCAAAACGCGAGGTTTAGTTTCACACCTATGTATTAATGCGTTTTATGTCAAAAAACGAATTTGATCTTTTCACCATATTTTTACTTTAGCAGCCATTTATTCAAAATCTTCAATCGTGACTTTCCGCTCATTTTGCCAGAGCACCACTCATTTACTATAATCAGTGGGCATATTTACAAGTTTATTTAACAGTTACTATGATCAGTAGATACCAACAAGTTTCTTTGACAATTACTTTTATCAGTAAGTAACCAACAAGTTTCTTTGACAAATATTATCATCAATAGATAATCAAAAATTCATTTAAATATTATCATCAGTAGATAACCAACAAATTTATTCAAATGTAACTATCATCAGTGGATAACCAACAAATTTATTCAAATATTCCTTTCATCAGTAGATAACCAACATATTTATTTAAAAGTTACTATCATCAGTAGATAACCAACAAGTTTCTTTAACAATTACTATCAGTAGATAACCAACAAATTAATTCAAATGTTACTATCATCAGTAGATAACCAACAAATTTCTTTGATAATTACTATCATCAGTGGATTATCAACAAGTTACTTTGATGTTAATTTGAATGTTACTATCATGAGCAGATAACCAACAAGTTTCTTTAACAATTGCTATCATCAGTAGATAACCAAAAAAAATTATTCAAATGTTACTATCATCAGTAGATAACCAAAAATATAATTTGAATGTTATTATCATCAGTAGATAACCAACACATTTCTTTAACAAATACTATCATCAGTAGACATATATAACTAGCAGGTTTATTTGACCATTACTATCATCAGGGGGAACCAACAAGTTGATTGGACAAATGCTATCATCAGCTGATAACAATTACATTTATTTGTCATCAGTAGACAACCAACAAGTTTACTTGACAGTTACTATCAATCATCAATAGAAAACCAATTTTCAAAAAGAATTGTCATCTTATAATCTACTTTATAATTCCAATGGATGATTCCAAAGTAACGTTTGTGACCGAAAAAAAAAATGAAAATTTTCACTTTTAAATGGCCACAGAACCTAGCATAAACATTATATCAACGAATTTGTTGTTGATAATGGTGCTCACTGGTGGGATCAAGACATGCAGGTGTTTAAAGATTAAAATAATTGCCAAAATACTGAATATAGTTCATGTAACGTTGACGTCGCACGGAAATGTTTTTTTGCTCCAAATGACTTCAAAGTAAAAATTCTCTGACATGCTAGCAATTTTTTTTATTGTGCTTTTCACAAATGATGGGTAACATTTTTACAAATAGTTCATAAAAGTGGTAAGAAATTCTATTGTTAGGATTGTTTTGTTTGGTAACGTCTGGTAACGTTTGTGACATTTTGGTGTAACTTTTTGGTAACGTTTGTGACATTTTTGAATTAAAACATGTGCTCAATAATGCACGGATAGAAAAAAATTCAAAATTTCTGATTAGAAAATACTTTTCACGCACCAAGTAACAAACGTATGACTGAAAAAACTGCTCATATGGTAGAATAAAAAAGTTGATTTTTTGCTTGAAATCAAAAAAGGTTTAGTTTTCACTGGAATGAGCCCAATGTATTTTCTAATAATAACAGAGGCTAAGTGATGAAAAACCAATACACCACACCTGGACTTTATGTGATGCGAAACATTTGATGGTTTACAACATCAAACCTCTGTTATTGATTAGAAAATGCATTGGAATTAATGTAATAAAAATATTTTGTAACTCAAAAAGAAGTATGGTCTAACCCATAGTTGAACATATCCCAGTGGCCAATGAGAATTATTTTACCCTTTAGGAGCGCACCATTAGATTTCCAGGGGGGAGCAGGAAGTTGGGTTCGGGGTTGAATTTTTTTTTTGCGTCTGTTTGGGGGCAAATTTTTTTTCTTAGAAATTTCTGTTTTTCCTCCTATTCCATGTTCAGGGGTGAATGATTTCTTCTTCTGTCTATGGAGGGGATTTAAAAAAACACCTTCCTGCTCCCCCTGGAAATCTTATGGCGCGCCCCTTACTGATTAAAAGTTACATTCTTAAAACTGTATCCCTCTAGTATGTTCGTCAGTGTGAGCTACAGTATCACTTGACCTGAAATCCTATATCAGGTTAAAACAAGTTGAAAAAACATACTTCAAGACAAAATTACAGTTCATACAAACATGTATTATGGATACTAGTCTCCAAAAACACAGCTTATCAAATCAAGTATGTTATGATATTTCTTTGATATTTATCTTGATTTCCAGCAACTGCAGAAAGTCTACTCTAGCACACAGTTCTAATCTGAAGTTGGTTTTCACGAGTATCTGTCGAGGAGGCTGCAATGACTTACGACTTACAATATGCATGGGTAGTAGTTAGGAACCCACCTTTGAGACTCTGTATCTTTCCTTGTCTTTAGTTCAGTGAGAATCAATTGCATTCTTGAACTGTAAACACTGTTTTGACCAGGGCTTTGAAATCCGCGGTAACGCAGACGCGCCGTTCCCAGAAAAAAAGGCTGAAGTCCCAGAAAAAAAATCAGTAAGCTTAAATAATAAAACAATTTCTGGTGACAGATGATTTTTTCTGGCAGTATTGAATGATGAAATACAAATAAATGAGCCAAATTTTGGGGTGAATGTCAAATTACTGTCAAAAACATGCAATTTTTTAGAGCGATTCATGTATTTTTTCATAAATCTCACAGAAGATTCTCATCAGCACTAAAAAAGTTCCCAGAAAGGTTTACTTTTTTTCTATACCCTGGTTTTGACACTAACTGCAGCTGTTGGCAGGTTATTCGTTTTAAGTCACATCTTTTTCCTGTCTAAATTTTTCCCTTCTCTTCTCTTAAGCACCTTGCATACTTTGTAAAAGGCGCTATATAAATATTGTTATAATTATTATTATTAATGTCGGTGATGATACATTATGAGATTTTTCTTACAGTTCTATTTTATTTTCAGACTTGGTTTGAAGGTCTTGTATCTGTGTCCTCTGAGTCTTTACCTTCAGTGGTGAAACACTTACTATTGTCTTAATCTTGAATCAATTTATCAGTTTTAATACTTCTATCAGATCATATCACCTTAGATGCCTTTATTTTATCCCATGTTTTAATCTTTCCTCATAACTAAGAAGCTTTAATTCCGGTACCAACTTTGTGGTCCTCCCCTGAACCTTTTCAAGATCATTGATGTCGCTTCTTAGAGCAGGATTCCATGATTAAACACAGTACTCCAGATGCAGACATATGTAATCCTTATGGGAAGCTTTCTATGTCGATTTAGTTAAAAGAATGTCATGATGATGTCCTAAAAATTTTAAAGTGCACAATATTGAATTTGTCCCGTTTAAAATTAATGTCCATTGCAGTAAATATATATAGTAATGTAATGTACTTCTTTGTGACAACTCTTCACGGGGCAATTCATGATCCACTTTTCACCTCTATCAAAAAAAAATTAACAAATAAGAATCCTTGACAGGTATGCGTCACAAATCCCAAAACATTCTTGCAAATATGCTTGCATTTTTGATAAAAATGAGAAGTATAACATCTTCTAATTACTGCCGGCGCCCTGCCAGTAATTACAACACAGTAGCCTATGCGGGAATATAAAATGCTGAAACATTTGTAACTTAAAAACGAATCGTCGGAATCAAGTGAAATTTTAAGAATATATTTATTGATGTTGTACTCTTCTTTTGATTTAGTTTAAAAAGAAGTTAGGCTTTTATCACATGAGAATTCTGCACTTTTAAATTGCAAAAACATGTTCATCTACCCAAGCTACAATCTTCTGCAAAACTGTTGGGACACTTATAGTAATATTAAGCATTTATCCCTGCTCCCCTGGATCAATGTTGAGTTAGTAGTCACGTGTGCATCAACATTGATTTGGGGGGGGGGGGTCAAAGCCACTTTAGTAACACCAAGTATACCTTCTTACGCACACTATGAAATTTCAGTTGCTACCGTGGTGTTTAATAATAATGGCACAAGTGTCCCAACGAGATTTGCAGAAGATTGTAGAAACAGTGAAACCTCATTAACACAAAGTCTGTTAAACAAATAACCCTGATAACACAAAATGGTTGTTTGGGCCCAAGTCTGAATTGTTTATGCAAATTCAGTTGGCTAACACAAAATCCTGATAACACAAACTAAAATTGTTGTCCCCAAGTGATTTTGTGTTAACAAGGTTCCACTGTACTACAAAGAGATACTCTGAAACAACCTTGAGAGCTCCCAATGATAGGCCAAATACTGTCAGAAATGATGCCAATTTCAATAAATCAGGTGGGCTCCACAGAAGTTCTTTGATGATTCTGAATAGATTATCTTAGATTATACTCCAATGCTTTCTTGCCATGGATTAGCAAGCAAAAGTATGGAACATGCCATGAAAATGTTGTAACCTCAAGGCAATATAAAAGTGCATCCATTGCAGTAATTGTATTCGGTGCCTTTCAGTCAAGACAGGCTCATCGGAGACTGAAACTTTGCTCGTCAAGGTCAGAATAATATTTTTATAGAGAGTAGCATATGACTAGATAAACACTCTATAGTACGATAGTGTGAACAGCATTCTGTAATCTTTTTGTGCCCAGAAATCTGGATGCATTTATCATGGTGTGTAGATATTAGAACAGTATGGACAAATAAAATGTTATTGATATTTCATTTTTCCCTTTGATTTTGCTTTCCTTGGATTTGAAAAATATATCTAAGATAATTCTTATTTAATCATGAAATATTATATCTTGTTCCATTGCACAACAATTAGCGATTGTTGAGCTTGAAAGACACAACACTATTAAAATGAGACAAATCTCTGAATCCACACAGCATTTATTTCTTTGATATTTGCAATAAACTTCAAAAATTCAGTTGTCTTCAGATAAAGAAATGGAGAAATACGCATCGTACACTAGAGCATTAATAACAATCAGACAAATCACAAACAGGCCAGGATTTCATTTTCTTAGAAACAAATCCTGGCCGAACAGGGACTCGAACCCGGGACCTCTCGCTTGCAGTGCGAGCGCTCTAACCACTGAGCTATTCGGCCTCTCAGATAAACCGAGAGTTTTAATAACCAAGTAGCGTGGCAGAAGGTTCCGGTACAACACAAACACATAAACAGTATGAATGCTCCTGAATAATGGGTTGTCTCTTATCTTTATCTGATTATGTATTAGAAACAGGGTTTTTTTTTTAAGCGGGAGCCGGGCTCCATTTACCCAACGGTTCTCTAATTTTGGCTCCCGGTCTTTCCAATATTACACTGGAAGCCACAGTACCGGGCTCCGTTTTCAACTCCAGGAGCTCATTTTGGCTCCCGGTTCAAGCTTGCTTAAAAAAACCCTGATTAGATATACGGTAGCATCAGTTCTGATCTCGTATACTAGTGTGTATCGTCAGTTGTCTTCACTTTTCAATTTATTTCCAATATGAAAGCTATAAATGAATTATGATTTCAAGTATTTTTCAGCAAGATTGAGATCACTTTACATCTGATCCACGCTCTTTGATATAAAATGCCCAATGGAGAAATATAAAATTAGTGTGGCAGCAAAGGTGACAGGACAAATTTCAAACTGTAGTTAGAAGACTCCTTAAAGGCACATACCACTGTATAAATTCTTTATTTCAATTTCAAATCAATAAAATCTGAGGCTGCTATATTTTTATCTCTTACCAAGTCAATTTGAATGAGCATCAGATCATTTTACACCACTTCATCCTTGTTATTTTTTGATGAAATATCTGACAGGTAAATTATATTATGTGTCTACGACAGCAAGATCCATGGCAAATTTGACACAGCAGTATACAAAATACTAAGGGCTCACACCACTATATAGTCATTTGATACAATGGTCTAGAATGCTGAGTTTTTACTCAATTCATGATTCGGATGTGACAAAAACCTCGCCTAATTTCCAGCCATAAAAGAAAGAAGTACCACTTAAATGTATACTGAAAATTTAACTTGATTCCAAACATTCGTTTTCAAGTTGCAAGCTTCTCAGCATTTTAAAAATCCACATAAGACTACTATCTTGTAATAACTGTTGGGGCCCCAATAGTAATAAGAAAATGACTCATTTTCTCACTTTTCTCAAATGATGCAAGCATGTTTGACAGAATGGTTTGGGGTTTGTAACATTTACCAGTCAAGGATTCTTACTAGCTTAAAACGTGGAGTAGCACACATAATTAAATTGTGCTTTCCAACATAGGGTCCATCATAAGGAACATACACATATCACTTTATTTTTTTCTTTACTGATACCTAAATGTTTGTCAAATGAAAGTAAGTGAAATGCTGAGGAGCTTAAAAATTTGTGTAATGTACAACAAGTCTGAAAATCAAGAAACTATAAGCATAAGAAAATATATGTCACTGTGTGACTGTTTTGTTAATTAAATCCATGTTATATAATATTAGTTTTTCTGTCAATTCCAACACAAAACATTAAATGTGTTCATTTTTATTGATTGTAATGTGATGGTTATAAAAATACAAAATTCCAAAACAGTCAATCAATAAAAATGATGTCTAGTAGTACATTTGTCGATGTTATCAGTTTGTTTGTTTCAGCAATGACATGATTTAATTCTTTGAAAACAAATATATCACAGGGCTTCACTAACACCCACGCATTGTGAACTAGTTCGCTTCGTTTTGTTCTAAAACAAGCTTGCTGACGTTCGGTCACATATTTATATAATTGTTAGAGGTCTAAAGTAGTTAAAAATAACTTGGTTTAAATAACAGAAATGCCAAAAGGCATTTTATATTTGTGCATTGTTTTTTTCTCATAAACAGGCTAGTTATCTGAGTGAAACCTGACATGGACATTAACTTAAAGGTCTATTGATCCGGTCAGGCCGAATTTGTTTAGATTGCTGCATTTTCTAACCTTAAGGCCAAAAAAAAAAGGGTTTGGTTGCCCTCCACCGACGGACACTATTTTTCAGCCCGACCCAAACTTTTTTTTTATTGAAATTTTTATTTTCCTAAAAAAATATGCAAAACTTACCGAAGACTACAAAAAAATGTTATATTTTTTTGCTTTTTTCGATATTCAACCCTCAAAATGTTTAGGATGTCCCAAATCAATACAAGAAGTATTTGATTGTTTTGATTTGGATGTCGCGGGGAAGTTGTGAAGGCTGGAGCGGCCGATCGACCTAGTAGACCGTGGAAGAGTATTAAAATTTAAAAAAAAAAAAAAAACGAAAAAGAAAAAAAAAGACCGACCGACCCTCACTGAAAAAAGCTGTGGAGGGCAACCAAAGAATTTTTTTTTTTGGCCTAACCTTATCTCCATCATATCTCAACACCGAGTTTTGACATTTGTCACTATACATAGTGTTTGCAAAATATACCCAACTTGATTTTGAAATATTGACCCATCTTATTTCTTGCAAACACAGAGCACAAATACTTTAGACCTTCAACCTGGAAATGACATGGTGGTTGTTCTGGAAGTAAACATTATAAACAAATGCCTAAATGCATGTGCGTTTTGGTTACATTGTTAATGCCGGAAAAAGATGCTGCGCCTTGCATATTCACGATGCAGATCAACTACTACATCATTACAAAGGTGACTCGCTCAACTCGAAAACCATTTCTGTTCATGGCTTTCTCGTCAAAGCCTATCGAAAGTCCATGAAATATAGATGTCAAGTTCAGGCAGAATCTAGAGTTTCTGAATTGATAAATCTTCCAGATTTTACTTTAATCAATAAGATATGCTTTAGTGAATTATAATATTAGGGGGAATTAGTTGCATTTCTAAATCTCGTCCAATGATGTTTAAAGTATTGCTGCAGAAAAAAGAAAAAAAGTGTAATTACACCATAGATGGGAGATACACAAAAACCCTAAAGCTAATAGGTGCTGAGATACACCCATTGACTTAATTTTGTTAGATGCTGAACCAGGGAGAGCATCAGGTTTCAAGCCTCACAGTTGAATCCAGAAAAAAAAATGACACAGGAATTTGGGGATATGAGTCTAATACCGGAAACTACTTGAGCATTAAGTTGCTGCCAACTGATGTTTTGTGGACCAGACCAACAACGATTATCTGTTTGTTCCACAACCCCCCCAAAAAAAATAAATAAATAAATAATTGAATAAAATAAAATAAAATAAAATAAATAAATAAATAAACATTTAAAAGGCAAGAAAAGACCATTCAATTGGATTTAAAGTGATACTAAATACTAATCATCAACAAGATTCGAAATAAACACAACTATGAGAATCTTAAAGTTTTACACATAAATGGATATTCATTAAATGTAGTCTAACAGTGCAACTATTTTCAAGAAATGATAGATTGGACTTAGCATTTACTGAGTTAGTTAAGTGATACTGACATCAAAACTATTGCTGAAAATTAAAGGCTTCACAATTATTTTTAGATTTTCAAATTTCAGCAAGACAGTAACTGACTTATAAATTTAAAGGAGCCCATTATTTATGATGAAATCTTAGTATCTTTATTTTGTCAACTTTGACGATCACTTTGCATCATAAAATAAATCTAAATCAAACAAATATAACATTTCCAATGTCTTTCAGAATGCTACTTCAGTTGCTACTGAATGTTGATGGTGTAATTTAAAGGTGAAAACAGCCATTTGTGAAATATTGGTTCAGAAATACAACATGTCTATACATATCATAGTCATATGTGGTAGAATATTTTCTCTAATTTTTTGCAAGCAATCAAATAAAACTGAAAAAAAAAAAAAAAAAACTCATGATATAACATAAAATCTCCTGATTTTATAACATCTCCTAGCATGCTACATGAGTAACCACTATCTCTCTGTACTTTTTATTAAATCACTGAATTGTTTGTAATAAATGCAACACCCAATCACCTATAGTTTTAAAACAAAATTGTGAAAAAGGTGGATTTTGTTTTGCTAAAAGCTTACAACAATTGCGTTGAACAGAAACCAATGGGCGCAGTAATGATCCTGGATCTATTTCAAAATTTCATACTATTTCTGGGTATCTGTGATCATATTTCACCGTTTTAAATCTTATTCCCTTATTTTCTGTTTATACTGCAGGGTGTACACTCAAAAAAATGATTTTTGCATCAAGTAATTCTGACTCAAAATGATGATTTATAAATACTCATTTTAGCGATTTTTTAAATATTATTCAAAATGAATAAGTACTAAAAACTCAAAATGGGCAAAAACAAGTTTAACATAATTTAATTGTATAATGTTAACTACATTTATTAAGTACAAGTAAATTGGGGGAAAAATTAGTACACTTTACTTAATTTACAACTTCTTGTTATTACTTAATTTAGCAGTGTGGTTGCATTTATTGATACTTTTGAGTACATCAAACTCAAATCAGTTCAAATTAGTCAAACCTGATATGGACAACTAAATAATTTGCATGTGAGTAAAAACAAGTAGAGAAAATTGTGTAGTAATTACAAATAAATTTTGAGTCATAGCAAAAATTACACTGAAAGAAGCCAAGCTCATGATTATTGATGCTTATCTGGTTAAATAAGATTTAATATACACAAGAAGGTCCAAGACATTCATGTGGTAGTTTTTATATAATGTTATGATGAGTCACTATGGAACATTTATATTTCAAATATAAATTTAAGTTCTGCTCTTTCGATAATATGAATGGCTCTGTGGCGAACACGGTAAAGCATCAGACTCTTGATCTGAAGGACCAGGGTTCGATTCTCAGGTAGGTACAAAGGTAAATTTTCTCATGTCTGTAAATGTCATTAAAGGTTAATATGGAACCAATCAATAAATCCCCTCCTCAAGAGAAAGTGAAATTCGTTCATTTTTTCCTTAATTTTAATTAATTAAGAACAAAGTGTGAGTTCCAACAACTTAGTAATTTTGAGTTACCCGAACTTAAATAAACTTGTTACTGTTAACTTAAAATAAAGCTTATGGTAATTACTCAATAAAATCAAGTGTAACCCGGTCACACTTAAATTTATTGAGTAAATGCAATGAATTTTTTTTTGAGTGTATACGAAAGAACATGGGGAAAAAACATAGAAAAATATGCGGAAGCTAGTATGGACTAAACAATAAATTCAAATACAGCTTCGGACCCGGAAATCCAAACTGTGACTCATTGGTACAAAGCAAGGGAAGGACTGCGGTGCCCGGGGGGGGGTACTCAACTTTGGTCTGAACGGGGTGTGCGGCTCGGACCGTGGAACCCATACCCATCTTTAAGGTTATTTTTGAGAAAAGGTGCACCCATGTTTAGGGATTTTGCTCCAAAAATAGGCTGATTTTTCAAAATTTTCTGGGCTCGCAAATGTTCACCTTTTTGTGACCATTTAAGCATATTTCCTTGAAAATGTGACCCATGTTTAGGGATTTGGTGCTAAAAATGGGACCCATGTTTAGGGATTGTTTGTGAAAAAGCAACCTATTCCAGCGGCACATCCCCGTATACCTTAATATGTGAGTAACCCCCCCCCCCCCCCAGGCTGTGGTGCTTAATGTGTGACCATATTATTCTACAAATACTAATTATACTTACCTAAAGTATTGAAATGAAGAAACATCAGAACAGCACATGCAAAAGAAACAAAACAAAATGAAAATTGTTAATTTTCAATGAAAATATTCTTTCTTATTTTAAGGTGTCTAGTCCATAATAGATCTGATTGGATTTCCTAGTAAAAATCGGCATGATTAATATTTTATAGAAGTAGAATTGATTTTAAAAATAATAATTGTGGTCACTGGACTCGTTTTTACATGCGAGTCAGTAGCATGTAAATAGCATTTTTGGGAAAAATTATTACAGGAGTCTATGGGAAATGTGGCAAAAGTGACATATTTAGTGTTTGTTCAAAAACTTCCCAATGAAATTTGGTGTCAATCTTTTCACAAAATTTGTACAAAAGTGTGCTTCCAATTAGTAAAATAAAAAGTGGGGGGCACTGACCTGTTTTTTCACAAACAATTAAGAAAATGTGACATTTTTGGCTTCAAAACAGTGTTTTGCATAATACTGCACATGCGTGTTGCTGCACTTGCAAAATTAAAACTAGTGTGTACCAGTACACATAGACCAGACACCTTAAGATAAGGCAAAATATTTCTGTAGGTTTCCCATAGCAAAATACATAATATTTGAGATAGCATAGGAAAAGAAAAAAAGTTCATTCTAAAACAACCAAAAACAATGTTCTCAAGTCATTTTAAGAGTAAGAGTACATATCAAAAAGTTGAGTAATTTTTACATATAACAAATCAGACCATCAAGATTTTTTGGGTCTTTACAAAATGTGCAATAACTTTTGTTTCAGAGATCCAAATTAAACAAAACAAAAATCTTGTAAAAGTCAATGGTTTACTCTATAATATTATTGTAACGTTTGCTCACCATTGTGCTCTGTTCTTTCAAAATAAAAGTTCAAAGTTTTTTGCGTTTTTATTAGGACACACTGTATATTGTTGTATAGCAAGATATGTTAGTGTTTTGTGCTTTTCCACATATAAAATAGGGAGAAAAACAATGTCTGGGGGCGTTTTTTCCTCGTCAATAATATGTGAAAAATAAGTTAACATTCCGAACAAAATTGTTCCAGAGAAATATGCACAAAATTTATCTGTTATTTCCCTTACATTATTGAAATTATCAATTAGTGATTCAACTGTGTTGTCCTGCTAAAGCTGTATGTCTAAAATTGGCACAGAAGCTCAAAAAATTGGCGCAAGGAGTTCAGTCAAAAATAGGGTTTTGGTTATGCACAACGTTCACATATTTCAATTTTATTCAAAATTACTCTCATTTTTGAGGTGATATTTCCGAAATTGGCAATGGCGAGATGTATTTTTTCTTTTATGTCGCTTTGGCGCAAAATCAAAATCCTTAGCAGGAACACTGATTCAACTGGTGCCATTTTCACAATTTTGCATATTCAATTAAAATTAAGAATCTAATAAGGCCAAAAAAAAAAGTTGTTTGGTTGTCCTCGACCGCCCACCCTATTTTTCGAAACTGAAAAAAAGTTTTTACTGTACAAAAGTATACCGCGCCTAATTTTCAGATTTCCAAAAAAAGGTTTTTTTTCTTTCAGAATTTTGATTTTTTGAAAAAAGTTGTTGTTTTCATTTTGTTTCCATTTTAATACTGTTTTTAAACTTGTATAAAGAGATTTTCGGTACAGTAGACGTATTTGCATCTTTAAAGAAGCCATAACTTGGTGAAACTTTGATTTACATTTGGAAAAAAAAATCTGCCCGCCCGCACTTGCTCAAAACAAGTTGTGGAGGACAACCAAACAATTTATTTGTTCTGGCCTAAAGCTGTGGACAGAGAGGAAAGTCAGCACTAAGGCCCTGCGGGGAAACCCGAAACCCCGAATTTTCCCGGACCGGACCGGACCGGACCGAAACCGGGTCGGGAAATTTTGTTGAGCTTTTTCCGGGTTCGGTACGGTCCGGGAAAAATATTACTGGGGTCGACCGGGTCGGGGAATTTTTACTCGGGGTCGGGGAAAGTTTACATTCGGTCCGGGAAATGCAAAAGCTCGTTCGGGGTAAAAATAAAATGGAGCAACAATTAATCGCTGTGTCTATAATGTCATTTTTTAACTTGCACTTTCACGTCCATTCAATCGTTTGTACTTTGCATTAGTTGCTGATCTGTCATTTGTCATTGTCTTGCATTTCATGTACCTGAAATGTTACGCTGTTCATTGATATCAAAAAGTATACTACTTCAGTTTGAGCTCTTGGGGATCATTATATGATCCCACGCCTTTCAATCTATAAATATTAATTACAATTTTTACCACGATGTTTTGAGTTGAAACTCCCGGGGGGGTAACTGATATTGGTTTCCGGGTAACCACCCGAGTTCCGCAGGTTCCGAAGATGACCCTATGTGAGACCAAAAATGTGCAAAAATGGATGAAATGATACCCTATCTGAGACCATAAACATCTACCTTATCTGTTCGAATGGACACCCTATCCGGGACCACGCCTGTTCAAATGAATACCCTATCTGAGACCGTTATGAAATAATTATTACAAGAAATCATAGGTAAAATGTAACTGTACACCATTTGAACACTCTTAAGGAGTGTGTCTAGGTATTTGAAGCGATTTAAGGCACCATTATCATTAATTCAACCATTTCTTCATAGTTTGATACCTTATCAGAAACTGAAAGGCCAAATCTGATACCCTATGTGAGACCTTCAGAGTACCAGGTCGATTTTGATACCCTATATTGCAAGTCTCGAGACCTGGCCAGGTCTCGCTTTTTTGGTAACGCGGGTGGTTACCCGGTCAAAATACCCAGTTACCCCCCCGGGTTGAAACTCTAATTTTTCCTTTACCACTTTACCGAATAAAGCACATTTAGACTTGTGACGTCAACAAGCATTTGCTTCTTATAAACAATCACATAAATTCCCCGCGCGCTAAGAGAATGATCTATGATTGGTTAAAAATTGGACCATAAAATCATGTGAACATTTTTCGTGAGGTCCTAAATAAGGTCATTTGTCTTAAATTGAGTCATTCTTTTCTTAATTGGTTTTAGGTGAAATCGTAATCATTTTTAAACACCATTTTAATGACTTGAAATTCGGGGTAACTCGGGGTCGGGGAAAAATATCCATCTTGACCGGGAAATCATGAAAAACTACCGGTCCGGGTCGGTCCGGTCTAGAAAAAATCCTTTCGGGCCGGGGTCGGTCGGGGCAAGCTAAATTTTTATCGGGTCGGTCCGGTCGGGAAATAAATTTTCGGGGAACGACGGGGTCGGGGTGAGAAAAAACCTGCCCCGCAGGGCGTTAAACTAACTATGACATTAAAATAGAACCTAAGTCCTACAGATTTGTTTCTTGCCACTTTGATGGGAAATTCCCGAATGCACAATTATAACAAGCGCCTTCAATCAAGATAGAGCGCAATTACCTAAACCCAACAGTACGATATCACACATCTAATGGCCAAGGCTGCTAAAACACTATATTATGTGATATTGATGTACTATTCCCAACAGACTCGTAATATTCCTGGCACAGCGGTCAGTCTGATATTATGATAAAGTGAATCTATGGATCTCATCTATTGAAGCAGTCACTCCGTGTCAAATCCATTTTTTGGTGTGAGAAAAAGTCAAAACAAGTGGTTGTGATATATCTTTTTTAATAAATCAATACCTGTACGTAGAAGTTTCCTTAAATTTGCAGTACCATATTGAATGCACTCCAAACTTTATTTATAAAGATTTTTATTATCGGGCAAAATTTCAAATTGTATTTGTGGATGATTTACGGTCTCATTTTTTTAAGTTGGGACCCAAACGCATTACATGTGTGTTTTAGTGAAATATAGCCTCTTCTTATATAAAACCCTCCGGATTTCCAAAAATATGCATCTTACGTGCATATAAGTATATATATACTGAAAGCTAATTGTGTCAGCAATTTGAAAATGTGCATATAAAGTCAAGCGTACAAGGTGGCTAAGAGTTATACAGGGTGAGACAAACAAAAATATCGTCAAAATGATCGTTAATTGTTTGACATCCAGACAAAAAATAGGACTTGTATATAAAAAATCAATGCGTTGAACATAGAGTTTAGCCTATTGCCCATCCGTACATATCAGAAAAAAAGTTCATCATCAACGTTGCATACATTATACAGGGTGTTACAAATTTAGGAGTTAATTGCAGCTTGTAGTGTTTATATTCAGTGAAGTGTGTCCTGTGCATAAAATTTAGCAAATAAGCATTGTATTTAACATTGCTTAACCTGATGAAACAAATATGAACCTCAATTTTGTTATTTGAAATTTTTTAGATTGATTAAATAGATTATATCCTCCTCTTGTTAACAATTGATATAATTGATTTCAACTTTCTACCCCACGCCCCAAGACCTCATTACCATCCCCTCTATCATCGTCTTGCACTAAAACGTCATCTTTTTACCTCTTTTACCACTTATTTGCCCTTATATCCTCCTCCACCTCCTCTTTGATACAATTCCTCCTCCTCCTCCTCCTCCACCACCCCTGGCTAATTATGTTTATCGAACCGTAGCAATTACTGGTTAAATTATTTATTTTTTTATTCTTCTGGAAATGAAAGACCATTAATCTAGCTTTCAATTGAGCCCCCAAACAAGTCTATTTTTGGTTCCCATATTGAAAATATATTGAAAAAGACATAAACATATATTTTAGATAGAAATGTAACAAAACCACCTTTTATTGGGTCCCAACTTAAAAAATGAGACCTTACACTTTATATTTTTTGATCAAAACCTTCAGAAAAGTCAAAAATTTGACGTTATTATGTTTGTTGACCTTGGGTATGAGGCTATTCTCTAAACGCATTTATTATTACTATATATCAAGAAAGAGCCAAAGATTTGTTTGATTCATATTAATCAGATTCCAACATCCAAAACATAAGACAAATGTTTTAAAAACTGAGATAAAAATCTTTTCTCCATTCAAGTTTTACCAGTACAGAAACTTTAAACTCTATTTTCTCAGAACTATAGTTTCTGAATCAGCCCGATGCCTTTTACCAATTTGGATGTAACTTTGCAATCAAACATCCAATAACCAAAAGCAAGGTGACATTTTAAAGCTTAAAATGTAATCTTTCAGATGAGACCAAAAAAAATCAATTTTGATTTTGGTGGGGGTGTGCCGCTGGGAAATTTGAAGTACCATCCATACAAATTCCAATTTTCAAAAAAAGAGACCCATCCATATACAAAATCGCCCAAATTTTGAGTCAAATTTACATAAAAATTGAATTAAATTTGCGCTATTTTGACACAACTTTTCTGATTTTTGTTCGAAAATTTGCAAAAATTCCCAGATTTGGCATACCAACTACCCTGATTTTGCTACCCAAGTTTGGGGCACATCCCCGTAATCACTTTTGTATTAAGTACCCCTCCCGGGAGTTTAACATCAATTTCCACTTGATATAAAATACCCATGGATTAATACAAAATATATGTGGACCGCCGCGGTAAAAGGGTGCAGTTGTCGGCTCGTACATGTTGCTCCTTGTAGCATATCAGATGTATGCTATTTGTATGTATCAGATATGCTACAATGAGCAACATGTAGGAGCCGACAACTGCACCCTTTTGCCGCGGCGGGACACATATGTGCGTGACAGCTAAGATTTAACATGACAAATTTCATGCAACAGCACATGAAGAAGTTAAGGACACATATGTCCTACCATTTTGCAAAACTACAAAAAGCCAACAAGATTACCAGTTGGAAAAAACATTCCATCATCTTAGTGCTAAACATTCAAACCATTTATGCCCACCATCACATCCAATTAAGACTATGGTCACAATACTTTGTATGAACAGTTACGAACAGTGTTTAGTCCATCTAGAAGGACCACTCGCTTAGCTTGCTGCCTTTGATCCTACTAGACAGACTAAACACTGTTCGTAACTATTCATACGAAGTATTGTGACCATACTCTTACCAATATCCTGGCAACACAGTATCAACAACCACCCCCCCCCCCTTAGTGCTTCTACACCAATTTATACTTTAAAATGAAACACAATACTGCAACATTAATTTATAAAGATATACTAGTAATAATAACATCAAATATATTTCCAAAATAACAAACAAGAACCAAATTCATCAAAAACAAATAAAATTTCAACAATAAGCATTCATAAATGTCAAAAACCCAATATTTTCATAACAATAATTGATTTGATTACTGCGTTTTTTTAGTTCCTTGGTTTCCTATGAAATCAATGCAATCAACCATGATTGGGTGAAATTGATTGCGTTCACCTGACATAATCATAACAAACATAAATTGCTTTTTTTCCTCAAAACCTTCTAACTTAATATCGACAGAATTCCAATGTAATCTTAACCTTGACATGCAGTATAACAAATCAAAT
>JXSR01S050382.1:0-16608 GCA_000969725.1 Ophiothrix spiculata
ACTTTTGTTACCACAGATTCTTGTCTATTGAGCTGCCAGTGGAAGCTAAACATAGTGGAACTAGAATCAAATGGTGGCAGCCTAAACATTCAGGATTGAATCAGACAGATTGGGCAATAGATAATATAATTATTGGAGGTAACTCTAATCAAAGGCATAAGCTTAACAAGTGTTATTATGTATGTATAAGCATCAAGAAATGAATCAGGCACCCGATCAGAGTGGGCAATATCATAACTATTTACCCAAACACTGATGGAGACAGCAACTATTTAAGAAGATGTCTTTAACTTAAAAGAGTATTCATTCATTAATGTATATTTACAACTTTGTTTTTCTATGTTGATTAGAAAATTAAATGTTTTATGAAATTTAAAAAGAAATACAAGTTGAAGATTTACATCTAGATTTTCACTTACATTGATAATTATGAGCCCTCCAATTCCATTGATTTCACTACCATTCTTTTTCTTGTCTTATCATAAGCCCTCCAATTTCATAGATTTCGCTGTCAAACTGTATTGATTACCATATCCCAACAGGCTCATCAAGTCTCCCAACTTCTCTCCAAGACAACTTTGACTCTGCAAACATTAGCAGTCACTGGATGTTTACAGACAATACCATCTTATCAAGCTACTGTCAAGCAGCAGTGGAGACAGACGCCACAACACATACCCTGACAAATGGGATGTCACTAACGGGGGGAATCAATCCAAGTGAAAATACATCTATTACTAGCACTGATTTGAGATTGCAGCAAGACTCTGTGGTGGAGTTTAAGGTATGATTAGGTCTGACAGTCTAAAAGGTATATGAGGTAGGCAATTGAAAGAGACAAACCTAACAACACATACAGTGATAAATCCCTCAATTACTAACACAGTGAAAAATGCATCCATTATTTGATTAGACCTCAATTACCTGTCATCTTTTGTCTGGATAATGGATAGGTGTAAGGGTGTCCATTACGAAAAAATAATATACGCCCATCCAATATGAGATTATAGTTGACAGGCAAAACAATAACTCCTATCTTTTATTCTTATTCATAGTCACAAATTTGAGTGATTTGTAAACCAAGAATGATGTTGATTTATTAACCAAAAATCAAAAAAAAAAACATAATCATGGGAAAAATGTCCACCCTTATCCAAACATGAAATATTCTGTGATTTTCAACACTACGTTTGATGCAGAAGGTACTGTCATGTATTGTCTCATAATGGATAGCCAAAATTCCTTATTAGGAAGTAAAATCGCATTTAGTGACTAGAGCCTCTACAGGTAATCCATTGAAATATTTCAGTATTTGTAGTAGACACAAACCCTCTGAAATTTTGGAATAACGATTAGTAAATTGTGTATCACATTTCAGATCAGTGTTGGATGCAATGCAAGCTGGGATAGCCTCATTGAACCCATCCATTTGTTATATTCTACTGATTATGGTGTATCATGGAATCATGTTATAACTCAGTGTCTACCAGGTAGCCCACAATGCAATGGGGTTGCACATCCAGCTAGTATATATTATGTGAGTGAAGGCTGGAGAAGAGTCACCATTCCTCTATCAGAGAAATTGACTGCCAGGTATGTACAAGATATAATTGCTTTTTCATGCTTTATAAACATTTTTAGCATGTGTTTTTGACTTCTGAGGTACATTGTCATATATTTTCATTTCAAAGAGTGATTAGACCTTGATGTAAAGGTTTAGGAATTCTTAATAAATATGCTGATTTAAAAATCAAATTTTTCAGTTTAATTCAATTTCTCAAAACAGTTTCAAATTGAGTGAACACAAGTGTTAGTGCCAATTTTTGGTTTGTGGCACTGTTAAACTGTGCTAGCGCCCTCATTTTGATTTTGACGTTTTATTAGTACTTAGGCTACTAAATTAATCAATATTGGCCAGCAGTTTTCGAATCGATTCTTCGGCCACTCGTTAGTAGGACACGCATTGTAGAAAGCCTGGACTGCTTATCAAGTTTTTAACCGTTTTATCACTGATTAGAAGTTTGTCGTAGATGATTCTTCAATATACAGAAAGAAGATTATTTCCAGAGTTCGTGTGAGTTATTTCAGTGAAAAATTAGTGCACATTTATACTTGGTGAATTGAGTTTTGACCGTCTCTACTCGATGCTTGTAAAGCATGAAATATGCATGGCAGAGAAATTTGACGTTTTGGGCTCTACAACAAGCAACTCATGATTTGAATAATTAAAACTGTTTTATACAGTTAGTTTCATGATTGGTTGGATGGTTCCAAGTTATTTTTAGCTCTGGTCTTTTATTCTCTTCCAGAAGCATCCGTTTCCGCTGGTTTCAGCAATCTTCAGCTCATCCTGAAGTATCTCAACATTGGGCCATAGACGACATCTCAATAGGTCCCAAATGTCCTCATATGTGCAGTGGTCATGGGTCATGTGATTTCCCACAATGCATCTGTGATGATGGTTATTTTGGCCTCGCTTGTGAAATTGTTCAAAATGGTACTCCAGTAAGTGTCTTTGTTTGTTCTTGCCATTTGTTGTGTGATAATAATTTGTTCATTTCCCTGGCGACTGTTCCAAGCTATTCATATGACTCATGGCATCAATTTGAATTCCACACCCAAAATACATTTTAGTGCCAAAGAAGTGTTATAAAATCTTCGTACATTGTGGATCAGTTGGTGTAGTAAATCAGGCTACTACATTATGACTTCAACAGCAAATAGTTGTAATATTTTGCTGTATAATAATATTCACCTGTTTAAAGAAAGTATATTTTTCAGTACAGTACAATTAGTTTTCTATATCATGTTTATTTGACCAAATATATGTATGTTATTATAAATTTGCAAGATAGTTTCTAGTTGCAAGATAGTGTAGCTAGATGCACCCAAAACTCATCCAATGGAGTTTACAGAATGCAAGCAAAAGTCTCTTTGATGCAGTACATGCCCACACCCCACTCAAGTCTGACTTGATTGAAATTGCAGTTGATCTTTTGACCATACTCTTAAAGTGAAAGCAGTAACTATAGTAACAATAACATTTAAAATTTTTCCTCAATATATTTTCTAGCAAAATGATCTCCAGTATGTAAGATGATATGTTGTGTACATGGTCAAAATTTCATTCTGTATTCTGATTGAGCTTGTTATTAATATCATTTTTGTTTTATTCACTCCAAGACTTTATTAAAGGATAGCTTTTCACATTCTGAGTATGATGCATCTCTCTGGAATCATATACAAGGAGGTAGAATTGTCTCACCACTAGAGGGCTGTGGCGTCGTCATTGAAGATAGATCCTTGTATTTCAGCGGTCATGGAATATGCGTTGCAGAAACTGTAGACTTGGATCTCAGAGATTCAAGGTATCTTAATGTTTATTTACCAGAACCACACTTAATGTAGATTCCAAACCAGCACCACACCGCATTTTGTGAGTAATTGGGTTGGGCTGCTAATGTAAACCAACATTTCTTTGGAACTGAAATATGCATACATTGAAAAATGACAGCGCAAAAAACACTAGGTCTTAATCCCACTTTGCATTAGATTAGTGCTAGTTAGAAATCAAGCAATGCTGTGTGATGTGTTTAGGTAAAGACTACGCTGGTCTCTGATTTCTTATCCAAAATAAGACGGCAGTAATGGCTAATTAATCTTGGCACTTGATTGTCTAGTACGTGCCTGCGTCATTTGTTTTGATCATCAAACGTATTTACATTTTGGCACTTTGGTGTGTGTATGCGCAAATTTCTTATGACGAGTAGTGAAGCGAGGTATGTTATACATAAGTTGTTCATGTAAACATTGCCATTTTGTCAACCTCGTTACCAAAGCCTTCCATTTACAAAAGATTGTCATGCAGTTAGATAGAGCTAGTGAGCAACCAAGGTGCAAAATTCTACTGGTTAAAATTTAAAGGGGCAATTCATGATCCACTTTTCACGCTCAAGGTCACCTCTATCAATATTGAGATTTTTAGCTTATAAGAATCCTCAACTGGTATATGTTACGATCCCCAAACCATTCTTTCATATATGCTAGCATTTTTGAAATAAGTGAGAAAATGTGTCATTAAAACAACACAGTAGCCTATGGGGATTTTCAAAATGCTGAAAAGCTTGTAACTTGGAAACAAATGGTCGGAATCAAGTGAAATTTTCAGTATATATTTATAGTGTACTCTTCTTTTTATTTAGCTAGAAAAAAGGCAAGGTTTTTGTGACATCAAAATCATGAATTGCACCTTTAAGACTCTTTATCATCAGCCATTACCTGTGATGGTAGACAGTCTGAACCATAAAGTGAAGCCCTGACACCAGCGTAGATAAGGACCAGATTATACCCAGTTGAGCTCCATGGTGCTCCAGGATTTCTTTTGTGTGTGAGGTGATATAGGTTGTTTGGAATTTGCCAATCTGTGACTGTAAAGCAACCTTTGGGCAGATGATTACAGTTACAAAATAAAATTAGGAGAGATGATCAAGAAACATTAGCAGCAACAAAGTAGCTTCCAGTTCCAGGGATCAAACCCATGACTTCCTGCTGGCTATGTGACCTGTCTGCGCTTCGATCATGTCAAATTCAAATTCTAGGTTTTTGTTGTGGAAAAGTTGTTGGGATTATTGCACAGTGGTTAAGCCACTTTAATCAATTGGATTTGTAGATTACAAATTCCGAAAAGTTCACTTATTTTGAACAGCAGTTTTAACTCTTTCAATCCTGAATTTCCATATAGGGGTATATAGCCCATACTGAATTAATATATACTCAATACGAATTGAGTACATATTAATTAATAAAAAACGAACTTTTTAGAAATGTACACTTAATTCCTTATTTAATTTATGAACATATTCAAAAAATATTTGGTTGTTTTAGGCATGCCTTGTTTTGTGCACGTTTTTTGTAAAACTTAGGCCATACTCTTTGTCATTATGTAACTTAGGCCCTACTCCAATTACTCGGGGATAACCCTTTCAGGTCTTATTGGCCTTTTGTTATCTCCACAATATCATTGTTTTGTTTTTAATAGTTTGTTTTGTATTGTTTATTTATATGATTGTTATGTACATATGATATTGAAATAAACTTCAAGAATTGAATTGAATTGAAGAATTGGAACACCTTAGCGTTCTCTCGTAAGTTCCTTTGGAAACTCTTAAACGTTCTGTAGGTTCGAAAGGGTTAATGAATTCATTGCAAGAGTATCAAAAGAAGTGAACCATATTACTCTTAGAAGGATGACTTAACAAATTGTTTAATAATTTTTTTCCAGTTTTGTTCAGTATCATGCCGTGATTGGTAGTGAGAGTAACCTAGCAACGTGTCGCCAGGCAACAACAAGAGATGATAATGTACTTGTGCAATATTCCACAGATGGAGGTAAGATACAGCACTCTATATGTACAAAGCAAAAAATTAAATTATATTGGATATATAGCTTTGCTGAAGTCTAAGCTTAAAAGCTATTTCAGTATGTTAGTTGGTTGCAACAGTGTATATTTAAAGCAATACTATAAGATTTTGATCAAAAATTGTTTAGAGTAAAAATAGTCTAAAATGAAGGAATGTGATTATCTAAAAGTGTTTTCACATGTTTTTTATCAAAAACTTGTTTTGCCACCGGAAAATGGATAAAGAGCACATGTGTGCTTTCCAATACTAATGCATGTAGAATTAAATTTAGGATTCCGGAATTTAATTCAACAAATGGCCATAACAGAAAAAGTAAGCATAGTTAAGCCAAATCATTTGGAGGGTATTGATATCTACAAAGCACAAACCCAGTAAGCTAAAAAAAAATAAAAGTCATGGGTGACAAGGGCACTTAATTTTAACACTTTATAGTATTGCTTTAAATCACATGTGCTTGTCATACTATTGTTTTCAGGCATAGGTTGGCAAACCCTGGCAGAGTTGGATTACAACAACTATAAGCGAGCTAAGCATGATTACATAAGCTTACCTATCCCAGCAAGGACACAGGCTGCGAGGCTCAGATGGTGGCAGCCTGTAGGCCAAGACAAACAGCCGGCACAATGGGCATTAGACAACATTTACATAGGTAAGCATTTTGCTTAAACCAGGAAGAATGTAGGCTGAAAATCTGTATTTTTTAAGTAGAAAGGTAAGTAAAGTCAGAACCAAAGCTTAGGCTAATGGCTATTGGTGCCCATCTCCATTTCGTCATGTGAGTGCAAGAAAGTCGTATCTGTAATAGCTGCCTTACGTCATAAATTTGGATTGCACACTGTATAACCTCCAGTCTTGGATCAGTGGTTCTTGAAATGAACCATTTTAAGAACCACTGACATAAGATAGGAACATTTTGGGTTATTTTTCACATTCTTGTTACAAATACAAGGTGTAAAATAAATATAACTTAGGGCAGCCATTGCAGATACGACTTTCTTGCACTCACATGACGATTTTCTTTAGGTTCAAGGCTAGACATTAGTGGGTACAGTACTTCTAAAACAAACATATACCTTCCCATACATATTGCATACCACTACCCATTTCTGTCATGTTGGTGGCAAGGAACAAGGTGCATAAAATTGACAGAACCAAGACTTGAAACCACAACGTTTTAATTACATGTCCAATGCTCTAACCGTAGTGCTCCACATTGCACCACATTGCTCCAAACGCAGTATAGAATGCTCACTAAGACAGTATAGACCAATCCATCAAGCGTTTTCTGTGCTGTTCATGTTGACTGCCCTCTATTGATAGAACCACAGTTATTACTTCCCACGACATTTGAATGAGACAAGTAATGCATGAACTACAAACTTGACAGCATGCATTGTGCTTTATATGTATCCAATTCACTGGTCGATAAGTACCCTCGATCTTGGGACACCACATTTCGTCATCGGGGACACCTCAGTAATTGTTCCAACGAAATTGGTCTATAGAATAGAAGACTGAGTTCTATACTGTGTTAGTAATATTTGTATATTGAGTTCTACATCTACACTGTGTAAGTAATGTTTGTATATTTACTCTTTGTTAGGTGGATCTGACATTAACCCTCCATTCTTGATGGATGCATTTGACGGTATACTCGATGAAACCAAATGGGAGTTTCACCCTTATGGATCCCTTGAATCCCAACCATGCGGTAATACAGAGGGCGCTATGTATTGGTCAAACGCACAGACTTATCAGATAGCTGGTGGATATATTACAACTCGGCAGCTTATTATTGATGCTAACTATATGGTGCAATTTAAGGTAATTAAAAGTTTAAAGTTTCAGGAACTGAAAAAAAAATGTTAGTGTTATTAATGTAGAGCAGAAGATATTGCATTTATACTATAGCAGTTGCATCGCAAACAAGATGGTTGGGCTAGCTATAGCCACCCTAATAATTTGGTGAGAAAAAAAGAAAGGAAAAGGCAGAGAAAAAGAAGAGTTAATACAAAAATTCTCAATGATGCTTTGTTTCCGAAGGACACAGCTGTAGACAGCCTAAAGTCCTTGCATATTTTCAGTATTTTTTTTTCATTCACATCCTTATAAGTGAAACTAACATTGTTTAAGGGCCTTCTAGTTAGTGCGCATTAAAATATTAAGACTGTGTATTGGCAGACGTCGAATGATGTCGCAGTGATGAAATTGCTGGACTCTGAATGGACCATTCATGCAATCTACTTGCAATAAGATGCTTACTGAAAACGGTTTAATTATATATTCAAACTTGCTCTTTTATAGATCAGTGTAGGCTGTCAGGACCCATTGCATACATGCACAACAAACAATGCAGTCCATCTAGAATTCAACACAGACCCTTCTTCTGACCACTGGACTCCATTGCAGCCATCGTGTTTGCCAGGGGATGCATTCCACTCACGGTGTGGAGTGAACGAGTACCATTATGGAAGTGTGTTCACAGCTAATCAGTATGCTAATTGGCAGAGGGTGACTTTTGAACTTCCAGCAGAAACTGTTTCTAGGTGAGATCATAGTTTTATACTAAAGAGATTGACATTATTTTGGGAGTGAATTTTGTAAAATATTACACTTTCATTTCTCCTGTTACCTACATTTTTTAATAATGTCAGTAAGAAAATTTTATCTCTGATTTTTGGCTTCCTTGACTACAAAATGACCCAATATTGACATTACAGATATGTCAGATACAAAAGAAATACTAGATTAAGTGTACTTTGGATATTTCCATAATTTTAGTTTACAGTTAAGAGTTGGAGATATGATTATGTTTGAGGTGAGAGTTCAAAAGCTAGATCAAGTTGAACATTAAGAGTTTTTGTAAAGTTTACCTTTCTGACCTTTTATTAACTTCCAGTAAGCTCCTTTCTTAATTGAGCACTTTACCATATCCATGGTTTCAATTTATTGGATTATTATCTTAGTCTCAAATAATGTATATTGAGCACTTTAGAAACCATCAAGGATCAAGAACTAGATGGCATCAATTTGGGGTATTCTTCCAAAAATGTTTCCAAACCCAGCTAAAATGGATTACATATTTTCTTGTTTGCGTGGCAATGTTACTGGAACCTTGTTCTGCACCAAGTTTCTGAAGAGTGAAGGTCAAAGTCTTTACAAAAAAAATTCTGTTATACTAGGGTCATCAGTTTATCATACTGTAGTTTTTGTTTTACAAAATTTTACAAGTAACTTCATGATTTTTTTCAGCATTACCCGTTTACGTTGGGTGCAGAATTCAACAGTAGGACATGATGCACCAAGTTG
Source organism: Ophiothrix spiculata (assembly GCA_000969725.1). NCBI lineage: Eukaryota > Metazoa > Echinodermata > Ophiuroidea > Amphilepidida > Ophiotrichidae > Ophiothrix > Ophiothrix spiculata. Next base: position 8,731 of record JXSR01S050382.1, read on the forward strand.
GGCTTTAGATGATGTGTACATTGGAGAGAAGTGTCCCAATATGTGTAGTGGACATGGGGTATGTGGCGTTGGGGCTCAATGCCTATGTGATGCTGGATATATCGGTAAGATATTAAAAGATATCCTTTGACTCACAAGGGAAACGAAGGAGAGAAGTGTCCCAATATGTGCAGTGGACATAGGGTATGTGGCGCTGGAGTTCAATGCCTATGTGATGCTGGATATATCGGTAAGATATTAAATCAGATATCCTTTGACTCACAAGGGAAACGAAGGAGAGAAGTGTCCCAATATGTGCAGTGGACATAGGGTATGTGGCGCTGGAGTTCATTGCCTATGTGATGCTGGATATATCGGTGAGATGATACATAAATAGCTCATGTTTGGTAGTGATGGACTTGCTTTTGATCTGAAGTAGGTCCTATTTGGAAGCATGAAAACAAAACTCACCAGGAAAACAAAGCAAGGGCTTTTCACTACTTAAGATTATTTTACCATAAAACATTATACAAATCTAGTTTTTAATAGTACCCAAAATGACATAGCAAGGATGACAGCCACGATCTACCTACCTGAGAAAAAGACATCTTATAAATGGCGAGAGCTATTTTAGAGCATAGTGGCACAAGACTGATGAGTGAATTGTTGCATCTATTTCATTACATATTAAAGTATTGACTACTATTATTACATGGTATAGAAAATCATCTCATCATCTACCTTTAACAAGATTATTTGCAACTAACATATATAATGGGCAAGCAAAACAATTTTAATGAGGTAACAAGGAATAAAATTATGGAATGGATCATAACATGTGTATATTTATGTATTTAAAACAAAAATCACAAAAGTAATACAGAACAAACCAGCATGGGCTTATACACCAGTACAATGTTGGGATACATTTTTAAAGATGGGCCGCATTTTATTTTACAAGATAATATCAACCACTCAAGGTCCACTACAATTTTGTGATAGATATTTCCAATTAGTTATATTTTTGTTCCATCTAGGTACAACCTGCACACCAGCTTTACCACTATCTCATCAGCTCCATGATAACTTTGAGGGCGGTATTTCTCCAACGATGTGGTCAAGTATTCATGGTGGTCGCATTGGTAACGGCTGTGGAGGGCTAGTGCCTTATGCTCATGGCAAATCATTATATTTCAGTCAATGTGGAATTAGGGAGGCGATCACGGTTGAATTGGACACGACTAGAGCCAGGTAGGTAATTTTCTTGGTGATTTGGAACATTTACTGCATCATTACCCAACAAACCCGTAAGTTACATTTTGTCATGTGAATACAAAAAAGATGCAAGTGCAATATCTGTCATTTTTATCAATTTGTATGACACATTTTAAAGTATCCAGTATTGTGTCAATGGCTGTTGAAATGGGTCTTTGGATGGCACTGTCATCTAAAGAACCACTTCAGTAGCATCTGACATATTAGAGACCAATCTTAAACATCGGACCAAGTATAGAACGTAGAGGAACCCCACACCTTGATATTTTACTGTTTATTTCAGTGACTTGATGTTTGTGATCCAACTAGGTAGGAACACCTCTGACCCATGCTGTAAAGTATACCTCATTAACATGTTTTATATATAGGCCGGAGTAACAAACCTTGGTATTTTACTCTTGTTTATTTCAGTGAGTTAATGTTTGTGATCCAGCTAGGCAGTGGTAGCTCCAATCCATCCTGTTCAGTAAACCTCACCTCACCAAATACAGACAACAAAGCTGTGTTGCTACAATTCACCACAGATAATGGCATCCATTGGCATCTCATACAATCACATGACCCACATGATTACATGAGAGCTCAGCGAGTATCGTATGCATTGCCTGAACCTGCTAGAGGGCGTGCTGTCCGATTTAGATGGTGGCAACCGGAACATGGTGGAGCAAACAGTGACCAGTGGGCAATAGACAATGTACAACTTATCATGTGAGTCAAAGATCATTTCACTCATTATTGCAAAGGCCAGAGGATTTTATTCAACATTAAGCTGGTAAAATGTTCATGTCAGCCTCCTATGCACATAGCTTTGTAAATCCATATTGTTACTGCATTTTTCAATGTTTCAGGTTAAAGCCTTCTGTTAGGTAAAAAAAAATTGTTGTTGTCGGCCTCAAATGGAATTTTAGGAAGAGGTGGTCGGTCGGTTAGATTTTTTTTTCTTTTCATTTTTTTAGAGCACCCAAAGTACCATATGTGGGTGCATTGTTTTCCTTTTTTTTTTCAAAAACATCCAATCTGCCCACAATCTACCCTATTATTGTTCATTTCCTGAGGCTAACACAACATTATTGTTTGTCTAGAAATATGACCTCAAATGCGATTTTTAAAATATCCATGTTGTCCATAGTCTCTATTGATTAAAGAAATAGAAAAAGCACTTACGGTAGGTTTTTTACCTGAAAAAACCTGAGACTGACTCTTTTTTTTTCAAATGACCAATATTTTTATGAAAATCAAAATCATGAAATATTTATTTATATAAAACATTAAGCAGAAAGCCAGGCTAATTCCAATAGTGCAAATGCATTATGTGAAAGACTGAATAATGGAAAGAATTTTTGATTTTAGATGCCGGAGAAAATCTGCTAAAACGCGCATGGATCAACAACCAAATTCACGTACAACCTAGGTCCGACTGGGACCCGGGCCTCAGTGGTGATAGGCAAGGGAAGAAACACTGAGCCTACCCGTCCCTCCAGTTTGTGAATAAACCAAAAGTTGTTTTGTTTGTAACATATATTCAGACCTGCATAGAGTGCAGTGGTGTAGCCAATAGGGGGCAAGGGGGGGGGGGGGTGCAATCATAGCAATTTAGCACTGAAGTTGCAAAATGTGCTTCTAAAAATAAGGAAAGCTATGGTAAAAAAATTGGGGTGTACCACTTTGCGTCTACTCATTTGGGGAGTTGCCCCCCCCCCTTCAAAATATCTTTGCCCGCCTTACCCCCCTTGATGAAAATGTCTGGCTACGCCACTGCCTGCATATACGTACTGCCTGTCCCCTTATATAAATCCAGTGTGAAATTTACACAATTAAATTGTTTGAAACATGGAAAAAAAAATTGTTATGTTCTACAGTTGTAATGGTGCTTCCTATTTATTTTTGTTTTTTTCTCTTCTTTGTTCATCAGGTCCAGAAGAAGTAGCCTCTTGTTTCCCAGAAGGATGTATGGCAACAAATGATGGAAATATTGATTTGATTGATATTGACACTGATTAGAACACTTCAAACCAAAGATTTATGGACGTACATTTGTGCGTGTGCTATGCGAGGGTGTGCTTTTATATTGTCATATGATACAAGAACATTTCATTTACTGTAATAATAGCTGCTACATAGCCTGATGGACCATTTCTAAAGCCACTAACCCAAGACTGGAAACAAAAAAGTGTGTAATGTGAATTTATGCAAATGGCAGCTATTGCACCTTTCTCATCGTGTCATGTTAATTCAACAAGCCTCTATATGTTAGAAGATAATGTCCAAACACACCCTTCTGATGCCATTTTTCTGGGATTTCTAATAATTTCTCAGGATTTGTTTGGTAAACATTAGATTTGTTATATCATGGACATAGTTTTTCTGACTTTCTTACAATAAATCACACATACGAGGGGGTATCAAAAAGTTTTAAAGATCACCAAGAAGGGACAGAGCTATATCATGAACTTTTGTCAGGATAGTCACTCTTCCTTGTGTACATTATGGTGCAAAAATGAAATCAATGGAATTTTAACTTTCCATACAGGTGTCCATAGATGTCAATAACCTGCCTACGCTAACCATATAAACTATATAGAGAAATTAAAGATATGTGACAAGATTAAATCCCTGCATTTGAAGCGTTACAGCCCAGTAATTCTATAAAGATACATCCAAAGTTAAGATATTTGATACCATAGTATAGGGTAGGGTCTCCTCTTTTCATTAATACCAAATTTATGGAAATTTGTCAAAATATGACGTCATAAGGACGTAATAAAGCATGGCTGACCTAAAAATGTTGATTTTAGCGAAATACAATGTGGGTGTTTTGGGCTAAAAGAGGACCTCTACAAAGTTGGCCTGTGGACAGTCAGTTTTAAGTGGGAGAAATGTTTTACTTTGCACAGTGGCTATGTAAAGATGACTTTGTTATGTGAAAATGAATTATTTGTTTTTGTTGATTAATTACGGTAATTGTTTAGTTAGAGAAGCTTAATTATTGAGATCTTTGATTGCCACAGAAAGGGACTTTTTCTGAGTGAATCTTATTTTGCAATTTTAAGGTGATTTCCAATTCTATTTTAATAGGCAATTGATTGCATGAAAATATCAGGTGATTTGGGAATTATCCAAAGTTTCAGAAATAGATTTGTTTACTTGAAAATATAATGATACTGGAAAAATCCCTCACATTGAAGACTGTACAATTTACTATGTTAAATGTAGTAATGATGTCGTGGGGGAATTTTGATGAAAATGTTGAAACTGTGGCCCGTGGCCTGATCAGATTTGGTCAGAAGTTGACTTTGCTTGTTCGGAGCTAGATGGATGTTTTGGGTGGATGGATTTTTGACAAGTGAAAATTGAATTGACTTCAACTTTTTGACAACTTCAGGAGAAGTTGATTTTGGTGGACAATTTTACAGTGGAGTGGAGTTTGCTAATTAAACTTTGAAAGGAGATTGGAGATAACGATAGTTGGAGGATTAAAGACAAACTGTTATTTTAATATTTAATTTCCGAGTGGATTATGTGCGTTGGATTCAGCTTTTAAGCCAAGTGGAGCTTCGTTGCGATTGCTGGATTATTGTGTGGAAATCGCCATTTGATTTCACAAGGAAACTTTTGGATTTACCTTTTGCCAGCTGAATTCCGGAACTTGTGAATTCCAAGAATACGCCTGCAAGTTTTTCAAGACTTAATGCGTGGACATTAATGAACAATCTTGGACTATAGCGTGGAATATAAACATTTTTGACAAATCCTAGCTAGTCGCGCGGACTTTCGCAGAGGTACCTCAAAACTGTATGTTAAGGTAAAATTAAGATATAATATTTGTTGACTGTGCTGAAAGAAAGTACACATTGTATTAAATTTGTTAAAACTTATTCCAAATTTTTCAGTGTATTTATTTTGTTTCATTTAAGAACCCGAAAGGTGATTTTGGCCTTGGTCATTTAATATCTTTGACCGTAACAACTTAAGGGTCACATAATAAAATTATGTTCCTGGCTCTTTCCCTTCTTGGTGATCTTTAAAACTTCTTGATACCCCCTCGTACATCTTGCACAAAAAGAAATGCACCGTGTCTTAAGATCAACTTGTGTCAATGTCTTATGATTCTGAACGTTTCCGTAATAAACATTTTATTGATGCATCTTTGCTCTTTCATAAAACACCTCACTTGTGAAAATTCATTCAAAATGGCTAAGATAGAATGCTCGAAAGAAGCTAGACCCCCCCCCCTCCCCCAAACAAGGTTTTCAAAGTACCCCTAATCAAAAACCTCCTTAAAGTCTTCCAGTTTTAAAAATACCCCTTTTGTTGAAAATCAGTGTTTTTAGAACTCTTTAAGGGCCCTGTCAACCCTTCGTTTTCAGAAATGGTTTTTGCTCGCTCTGTAATTCAGCATCGGATAATTAAATCCAAATAAAAGTATATATTTCTATAAGCGGATTTGGATACTGAACATGATGTTGAGGTTATATTTGGACCAAAAGGTGTCATTTTAGCTGTAAGGTCCAAAAATCATGTTTTTTCGGCCCAAGTTTTACGGGAAAGCTAACTAAATTTTGCTTTGGTAAAATTTTGAAACATTTTGCTTTTTAGAATTTAAAAAGCAATATTATATCTGGGAACGCATTTTTCAATTTTCAATTTTTTTTGAAAAATAGGTCAAAAAGTGTCATATAAAAATGCATTCCTAGATATTGCTTTCTAAATTCTAAAAAGTAAAATGGTTCGAAATTTTATCTAAGCAAAATTTAGTTAGCTTTCCCGTAGAATTTCGGGCCTGAAAACATGATTTTTGGACCTACGGCCAAAATGACACATTTTGGTCTAAAAATGACCTCACCATCATGTTCAGTATGCAAATCCCCTTCTAGAAATATATACTTTTATTTGGATTTAATCATCCGTAGCCGAGTTACAGAGCATAAAACATTGGGTTGACAGGGCAGGGCCCTTAAGCACGAAGAGTGCTTTCTATGTTGCGCACAAAAATGACCCCTTTTTCCTTGTTTTCTTTTCACACACGTACACAAGTAGTCGCCCCCTGAAACTTAATTAAATCATTACCAGACTATTGTGCTTTACAATCAAAAGTTCCAGGATGAAATGCTTTGGCTTTTAAAATACAATTGGCTAACCCAATTTTGTATTAACTAGTTGCTTTTGTGAAGCAAGACCAATTCGATACTTTTTTTGCAAAAATTATAATTTTGTAAACTAAAACTTTTTTGTAATGAGGCGCAATTTTCAACAGATTTGAACTGGGCCAGTAAAATAGTCTCTGTAGCAAATCTATGGTATGCTCTTCATTCTTTGACAGCAAGCTGAAAACTTGCAAAATCAATGACTTGATTACAAAATACAATTGTGCAAAAACATGTCAAGGAATAAATAATATACAAGTACAAAGCTATTTGATGCATTTTGGTTTTGGTTTTATTTCGTATAGGTCTGGTCATTATCTTTCTATCTTAGAAAGAAACATAGTTAGAAATTACATGCATTAAAAAATTGCTGTAAAACCAGAAACTTTATAAAATTTGCAGTTTCTATGACATTTCAATCAGTACGCAAAATGACATTTGGAAGAAAAATAAAATGTCAGCAAGCGTTTCTGATTTTACAATTGGTTGATACAATATTACAGGTACTATCAATTCTATTCTATGGGTTAATTAGCCCTCATCTCACCATTAGCCCTCATCTCACCAAGCCTTATCCGGACACAAAAAATGTTTATAAATCAGGGCAATTGTATTGTAACATGTAACTGCAAGCTTTAGGGCTATGTCATTAAAGATGGCCGCAAAGGATAGGGTAATGCTTCAGTCACATAACGAAAAGCAAAGAGGCTCAGCCGCTGCCAAGTACAAACGAATGGCTAAATACCTTGACAAAGCTTGCAAAAACTTACCTCTGAAACACACAGTTTCATTTCAAAAGTGCTCCCCAAAATTAAGACAAGCTGTCTAAACTCACTCAAAAAATCAATATTAAAACTTGGCAGAATCTTTCGATATGTGACCTAAGCACTGCCAATGCCTGCAACAAACGTGGTTAAGAATTTATGAAATGTTACAAATCCTGATTACATAGAAATATTATGGGTAAGATGAGGGTTAACCATGTACATATATGTATATATTTTATAATTATTCTGCAATTGCTTCTATTTGGACTCACAATTCGCTGTCATAGACGATACATCACATCCTGGTTACTGGCTTACGCTGTATTTCTCTGTTGTGGCCAATCCATAGAGTTTGTCTTCGTTTTATCATGGTTTATAATAGCGCAAGACAGCGTGAGGCAATAATTTGGCGACTATGGGTTTTGACATCTCACTACGACAGCGAATTAGCCACACACCATTCTCATATGGAACACAACATGCTATAAATAAGAAAACTCTGTGGGTTATCAAGCACCATAAAACTACATTACTCAAAAAAATATAGTATATTTACACTGAATTTATAAATATCTGAGAGAAAGCTCATGTCATGGTAAAAAATACTACCCCATACATGGACACACTACATACTAAACTATATCATCACATCTTTGTGTGACTTACAATTGAATACAAATTTATTGTAATAATCAAACAAAATTGTTAGATAA